>CAUYRT010041860.1:0-10181 GCA_963574885.1 Lepilemur ruficaudatus
GACAGGCACCACACGTACTCACCAGCAAATTGGTTTCACTGATCAACACCTAAGTGGACACATAGGAACAACATTTATTGGGTGTGGGGCAGATGGGAGGGGGCAGGAGGGAATGGGTCTATACATACATAATGAGTGCGATGAGCACTGTCTGGTGGATGGACACGCTTGAAGCTCTGACTTGAGATGGGGGCAAAGGGCAATATACATAACTTTAACATTTGTACCCCCATAATATGCTGAAATTAAAAAAAAATAAAAAAAAAAGAAAAGAGTGAAGGGTCAAATGCTTAGGGACGATATCTGAGCTCACCAAAGTGTACGTGGGAGCCCAGGATTGTGGGCATCCTTGAGAGGTTTTACATCTAGAGGACAGTGAAGCAAAATCAGCTTTCATTTCTCTCACATACAGAGAGAATTTATTAACAGCCTGGTTTCTTATGAACTGTCCAAAGGTCCACAGATCCCCAAGAAACTTTACCTTCTTTTCATGGAGACATGCAGATTAAGGCAAGCTAAAGAAGGCAAAAAGGAAAAAAAAAAAGCTGAAGAGAATCTGTCTGCCCCCTTTTATTCCAGTTGTCTGTGGCGCGTGTCGTATGGTTTTGTGTTGATTCCTTAAGAACCAGAGAAAGGTATCACTTAATGGAGAGCCTTATCAGTAGAGAAATGGTGTGGTTTTTTGAGGTCTGGTGCAATATTTTGAGTAGAGAAGGATGGCAGTTGGAAAATCCAAAATGTGGGGTGGATGGCAGAAGAAGAAAAGCAGCTGTACATGGGTGCATACATACGTGTATGGGTAAGCGTGTGTGTGTTTGAGTGTGTGTAGGCCTACACACGCGCGCACACACACACAAACACGCAATTTCTTATTATTCCTCCACAGTGATAATGGATTACAATGGTTTGTAATGCCCACAGATTTAAACAGGTAACTAAAATTATGTTAGAACAGCCGTGAGAGGAACAACTTGCACCTGTGTACATCTTACCAATCCTGGAGGATCCTTACTTTGAAATGATCATGGAAACTTTCTTGAAAAAAAAAATACCTAATTATTTTCTTTAATAGAAATAGCAGAAGGAATACCACACAACCTCAGTTTATTAGGCGTGTGAAGGTTTTGAGTAATGCAGAAAAGAAAATGAATACCTTCCCTGATGGGATGTACAGGCATGTGTTTTTCATTTAATAACTGTGTAGACCTTTTATAACTTCTCTCCCATCTCAGTTTCTATTAGAGGATTATGCGTAATGTATTGTGAGTAACCAACTTTAACTGGAATTACTGGATTTCAATAGCTCTTTGTAGGTCTTTTATTTTTTTAGTTATTAATAGAATCCCTCATTTGCAACCTAAACATTGCTATAGTCTTAGAGAGACAGTGAAGCATCGGAGAGGAAATAAAAATGGGCTAGAATGGATATTCAGAATGTGTTGCTACCTGATTCACTATTTAAAACAAGATATCCTTTCCTTCACTGGCTACTCTATTCAAGAGAATGATTTTCTCAATATATAAAGTCGAGGGTAAAACCTACTTAAGGTGAACTGAATCCTAAGGTAAGTGAGGCCAGAGTATAGGAGCACCAAGCCTGACTTAAAGGGATTCATATATCTAGGCCCCAGTGGGTTAAAATGCATGGTACTTTTACAAGCATAACAATTCAAAAAGCAAGAACTTTCAGGTGTTTTTGTAAAAAACAGTGGAATAGGGTTTTAAGAATCTTGGAAGTCACGGAAAATTCCAGAAGGCTCTGAGAACAACAATTTCAGTAGTCCTGACTTTTGAAGAAAAGGTTAAAGAATAAATTCTGAAAAATACAAATGTCACCAGAAACATTGATCTGCCCTTGTAAATTAGGGAACACAGTTTCGTATCTACCACGTGCAAGACATGCTGCCAAGCATGTTGTGGGGAACACAATTTTGAAAAATGCGGACTGTACTTACCGTCAAAGACTATACATCCTAATAAAGGAATTGATACGCAATTGTAACATAAATTGGGATTTGACAAGGAGCACCGGAAAGATACAGAAAAGGTGCCTTATTATTCAGAGCAGAAATGGTAACTGATCTGTGGGCATCTGGAAAATTTGGCTGTTTGGAAGGTGACGATTGAGCTGGGTCTCAAAGAGAGGATTTCATTTTAAAAGGTGGGCATGGGAGGAAACTGTCAAAACAAACCTAGTAGGCAGTATAACACGCAGCAGGCTCATGCATGGAAAAACTAATCTGAATGAAGCACCACTGTATGCCTGGGAGGTTGGGAGATGTGGCCGGAAGAGTCAGTAGAATTTGAATGGAGGTGATCTTACGAGGAAGATGGATTGCCGTGGCTTGGGGAAGCACTGAGTGGACATCTGGAGCTCAGGGTTTCAGTCCTGTCTCTGTCACTCACTCACTGCATGTTCTGGAGAATCATCTGACCTCCTCAGGATGTGCGTTTCTCACCCCGAAAACGATGCTGCCCAATTTGAGACTAATGTCCCATCTCACAGTGACTCTGTACAGCAAGTGATTCTTCCAGGTTTGGGGAAGATCACCAAGTTATTGGTTAAATACCACATGAAGTCGTTGACTTGAATTTAGGAACTATATTTTATAAAAATTCTTGTATGTCTAAAGAGAAGAACCCTACTCAGCCTGGGAAGATGCCCACATTGTAAGAGATAGGAGAACTGAAAATCCCCATGGGAATAGTGGATTAGATTTGTATATCCCAACTAAAACTCATCCTGGGGTATATGCTGTTTACAATGTTATATCTCTATAGGTATGTTTTTGTTTGTTTTTATTCTTTTTCACTGCACATGTAGTTAACTACACACATTAAATATGAAATGTCCGATTTTGAATCAAAGGTGTAGTTTATTATATCTCAAATAAGAAGCAGTATGTTAATCAAAGTATGCACCTAAACTATCAACATAGTTTTGCCATCTTAACAGTAGCTGGTTTATCCCAGCAGTGAAGAAGCCTGGAGAGTGAGTGGCAAAGAAATTGCAAAAGGCATTTTCCACAGCTTGTTGAGAATTCAATGTTTTTCCTTGCAAGAAGTGGTCCAAAGCTTGGAAGAAGTGGTAGTCAGTTGGCGCAAGGTCTGGTGAATATGGTGGATGACAGAGAGTCTCCAGGTCTAGCTGCTGTAGTTTCAGCAGCATTATTTGTGCAACATGTGTTCAAGTGTTGTCTTACAAGAGGATTGGCCTAAATCTAGTGACCAGGCTTGGCTGCTTAATCACAAACATCCTCATCATTTTGTCCAGTTGGCTGGAGTAGACATCTGCTGTAATCGATCGACCAGCTTTCATGAAGCTGTAGTGGATAATACCAGTGCTGGACCACCAAACAGGCACCATTAGCTTTTTTTCATGAATGTTCGATTTTGGACTGTGTTTCAGCACTTGATCTTTATCCAACCATTGTGCTGAATGCTTGTGATTGTCAAAGGGAATCCATTTTTTCATCACATGGTAACAATACGGTACAGAATGGTTTGCCTTTATGTTGCGACAGCAAAGAAAGGCAAGCTTCGAGAGGGCTTCTCTTTTGACATTCATTTGATTCATGCAGAACCCATCTATCCAGCTTCTTTACCTTGCTGATTTGTTTCAAATGGCCCAATATTGTTGGAATAGTAACGTCAAACTTCGCTGCTAATTCACGTGTAGGTTGAGATGGATCCACTTCCACTATAGCTTTCAGCTCACCATTATCCACCTTGGTCTCAGGTTGCCCACATGGCTCATTTTCAAGATTAAAATCACCAGAACAGAACTTCTCAAACTATCAGTGTACTGTATGTTCATTAGCCACATGCTTCCTGGACACTTCGTTGATATTTCAAGCTGTCTCTGCTGTATTGGTTCCATGATGCAACTCATATTCAAAAATAACACAAATTTTTGACTTATCTATGGTTTCACAAAAATTGCTCTAAAAAAATTTTGAAAGATAATCACAAGCCAAAATGTGTGTTTGAAAGACTGAGAGGCACGTTCATAATAAAAATAAAACAAGTGTCAAATTGAAATGTCAGAGATATCTATCAACTGTCAAATTTAGTACTTCAGGAAATCAGAAATTTCATACTTAAATAACCTAATAGGTAGTAAATATTTTTTATTGCATAGGCCATATAATCTTTGTCTCACTACTTGCCTCTCCCATCTTATCACAAAAGCAGTTATAGACAATGCTGAAATGAGGAGTCATGGCTGTGTTCCAATATTATTTACAAAAACAGATGTTAGGCTTTAGCCCTTAGGCTTTGGGATTTAGTCTTTAGGCCATAATTTGTAAGGGATTTGTCCAACTCCCATAGTATGGGCTTCAGCCTTAGGCCATAGTTTGCAGATCCTTGCTGTAGATGATCGACATGTCCCAAAATGAGTTCTGAGCAACTTTTGTCCCATGGGATGCTCATGGATGAAAAAATAAATCTGGAAAACACCACTCAGAATACCTCTCTCCTTAGACACTTATATGCCATGTCATCTTATTTAAGGCTCTAAGACATCTTACATTAAAGTGATCTATGTTGGTTAACTCAGTTTCCCCAAATAGATATGACCTTGAAATTCTTTTTATCATGTTAACTTTTAGACATATTCGGATATCTGTGATTTAGAAACAAATTTGCAAACTGATAATTTGTATATGTATTCAGGTTATCATATGCATACTTTTAAATGCCTGATCAACTCACAGACTTTTGTTCACAAAGGTAGCCACGGGAAATACAAACCTCCTTAATTAGTTCTGAGTAACTTTTCCGATTATTCCTTTCTAGCTATATCAGTTTCTGCTGAAAATTTGAGCTATTGGCCTTACTCTGCTTTTTCATCAGTGATTAGATGCATTATAGTTTAAATCAGTTCAATGTATATTTACCATGTGCATATTTTCCAAGCACACTGATGAATGAGATAGACTTTATCTCTCCCTTTAGAGCATTTATAATAACAAAGGGGATAAAGACAAAGGTTAGACTGTTATGTGATAACGTCTCTAATAAGAGAAATTCTGGATGTGCTGTCAGAGCACATATAAGAAGCACTAAACTGATATTAGGATATCAGAGAAAGCTTTTAGCAGGAGTTCATGTAAGCTACAAATTTGAAGCAAGTCACAGAGGGGAAGAGACAGGGGAGCAGCAGGTACCAAGGGAAGGAGACAAGACTGCCTGATGTATCCAGCTCACATGGAGTGTGACTGTAACATCGATTTCTGCTGCTGGGATGAGTGGGAGTTGGAATAAGCAGGTCTTCCCTGGCTTTGTAAAAGTAGATGGAAAGTTGGAGGGAATTGCTTAATCAGAGTGGTCCTATGGTGATACAGCTGTGGCTGGAGTGTGGAGAATGGACCGGAGGGGCTGGCTGCTCAGAGATAGGGCTCTTCTTACGCCACTATAAAGCTTTCCCAGGGAGTCTACCACCGGCAACCTATTACTCCAAGTTCTTACTTCAGGCAGGTAATGTGCTCTCAAGCCTCCTAGGTTATGATAAGAAACAAGAGCCAGGTAATGTTTTGTTTTTTTTTTCCCTGAAACCATCTGTTTGCTAATGCAGATAATAAACTGTCTTTTCATTTGGGGGTATTGAAAAGATTGTAAGGAGCAAATAATTTTAAATGTTTTTTTTTAAAAATTCAAACAAGGTTTTATTATGTGTTTATAGTTAGACAAAAATGGGCACCAGGAGGCTAGCCTGAGTGTTGCACCTGAAGGAATATTGACTGTGAAGGCAAACCTAGGCATTTTCCTTGGAAACAGCAATTAACCCAGAAGAGCATTGCCTTAGGTCTGTTTTAAGACAGCACAACTAGTGGTCACATACATATATACATGTATAATTTCACACCCTGCCCACCTTTGTGCACCTGTACTGTTTACTTATAAATGCATGAGATAATTCTGGAAGTTATCCTCAATTAGAATGCAGCGTAATGTGTTCACAATATATGAAATATGTCCACCTTACCGGTCTAGCACACTGAAACACTAAAAGGATGTGAAGTTGGGTTTTTTTTAAATCTTTTCATCCACAGAACAAATTATACTGTTAACAACTGGATGGGCCCTGGAAATTTTATATATGTATAGACACACAGTACATATATATGTATATGTGTAACATATAGTACTCAGAAGTGTGATTTCTGTGTTCTTCCTGTATTCTGGCTATATGAGGAATGTCTATTCAACATTGCTTAGAAATGCAATTTCTAAGCTCCAGACTTGAAGGTGTGTGGAGTTTTTAATTAGCGATTATTGTGGTTGTGGTGGAAGATTGAGTGTTAAAAACAGAAATGGGGAAAAAAAAACAGTGGTAACATTTGGGGATTGGGATCAAAGGGGTGCTTCCTTAGAGTTCACATTAAATTAATATCAACAAAAGATAAGTAATACAGTTTTCCTCTAACTCTTTCCTTGATTTCTCTGAACATGTTCGCCATGGATACCAGACTCATTCCTCAGCTGTGTGAATTCAGGAGAAAGTAGAATCTTTTGGGAGGAATTGATGCCGGAGCTTAGAAGTGACGCGAGTCTGTTGATGCATTTCCGTCATCTGCCGCCAGCCCCGCGTGATGGCTTACTGTGAGCCAAGAACAGAGTTAAAATATATACAAAAACATTTAACTCCAGTAAGCAAAAATTTGTCTTGCTGGACACTTGGACGATGATTTAATCATATGACATAGGTTATCCTTTTCCATCCATCAGGGTTACTGTTTCCCAGGGGAATTTTTTTGGTTTTCCTCTACACAGGGGTTCATAGTAACGTAAGACACAGTCTGAGCCTGCAATGTGAAGCTAGAAAAAATCAGATAAGAGCTTTGGTATATTTATAGTTATATAAACATAGGCACCAAAGGGACATATTCCATCCAGTTTTTTCCTAAACTTGAAAATACTGTCCTGAAACTTGCGGCTGAGGTGTAGTAAAAGAGGGGCTGGTAGGTAGTAAAATAAAAACTTACGCTCTGTGTAGGCATGTACCTTTAACAAAAATCATGGAATTGAATTTTCCTAAAGTAACTTCAACTCCTTAGGTTTTTTTCTTTTATTCTTGTCAGATCTCTGAAATAGCCCTGGTTTCAAAAATTTGTATTATTGCTAATTAGAATCCTGTTCTCAAATTTTTTTTGTAGGTGATTCAACCATTTCTTAGTTTCCACAGATAGCTAAAACTACTACAGTTTCTACCAGCAATAGGCCCAGACTACTAATTTAAGGAGGAAGTTTGATGTCAGGAAAAAATAAAAACAAAAGAAAAATTGGAGTGTTGTAGCTATTTCTACTTTCATATTTTTATCTTTCTTTACTTAGATCTCACATTTCACTGCAAAAAGCTCACTCTGGTAGTAAATAAGCAAATTTAGGGGAAACCTGCCTGCTACATTTTTAGCATACAAGAAGTGTAGAATTCTGGCTTTATTTTTTTCTTTATTAAGATAAGCAGGGTAAGCTTGATTCTTTTCATACCTCAGTTTGACTATTCAGCAGTCTAATCTTAACTAATTTACAATGAAATATCTACATTGATAATATTAATTGCATCTTAGATTCCAGATCTTTTTTTTTTTTTTTCCCTGAGACAGAGTCTCACTCTGTCACCCTGAGTAGAGTATAGTAGGCTCATCGTAGCTCACTGCAACCTCAAACTCCTTGGCTCAAGCCATCCTCTTGCCTCAGCCTCCCAAGTAGCTGGGACCACAGGCTTGTGCCTTAATGCCCAGCTGATTTTTCTATTTTTAGTAGAGAAGGGGTCTTGCTTTTGCTCGGACTGATCTCAAAGTCCTGAGCTCAAGCGATCCTCCTGCCTTGGCCTCCCAGAATGCTAGGATTAAAGGTATGAGCCACTGCAACCAGCCTGTTTTTTTCACATAATTTTTTCTATGACTATCCTGTCTTCTATTAGTGAACTTTTATAATCCTTGACCTTTTTCTGGAAATAATGCTGCAAACCATAAATATAACATCTGCAATAATATGATATATGCACATTTGTTTGAAGAAAGATAGCTCCACTGTTGTAAAAAAAAAAAAAAAAGATAAAAGGTCTGATTCTCAGGCCAGGAAATTATGTATACAACATTATTTTAAAATAATTATAGATTTGTATAAAAGTTACCAGAAAGCTACAGAGTTTCCATATGCCCTTCATGCTGGTTCTCCTAATGTTACTATCATACATTATTATAGTATAATAATCAAAACCAGGAAATTGACTTTGGTACAATACCATTTTTAAACAACAAACCTTATTTGAAATTTATCAGTTTTTCCACTCATGTCCAGCTCCAGTGCAGAATCTCATGTTGTTTATAGCTGCAGTCCCCAACCGCAGGCTGCAGACCGGTATGTTCCGTGGCCTGTTAGGAACCAGGCCACAGTCGCCCCCCATCCCTGGCATCACCACCTGAGCTCCACCCCTGCCAGCCCCACCCACCCACCTCTGTCCGTGGAAAAATTGTCTTCCATGAAACAGTCCCTGGTGCCAAAAAGGTCGGGGTCTGCCGGTTTATAGTATTCATTTATCCTTACTCTCCTTCAGTCTGTGACAGTTCGTGAGTTTTTTCTTGCCTTTTGTGATTGTGGCACTTTTGAAAACTACTCAATTGTCTGATGTTTTTTCATGATGATATTGAGGTCACGCATTGTGGCCAAAATGCCAAAGAAATGTATTGTGTCCCTCTCAGGATGCCGTATAGTAAGGTACATGGGGCCAATGTGTCTTATCACTGCTGCTGCCAACTGTGGCCACTTGGTGAAGGTGGAGTCTGCTGAGTTTCTCCACTGTAAAACTAGTATTTTCCCCCAGCATTACCTTTAGACAAAGACACATATATTTCTTCTTAGTTTACTGAATATTATGTATTCCCTATACTCTTTTATGTCTCAGGTGTTTTTTTTTTTTTTTGGCCTAAAATATTATTATGCTGGAACCTATCCCTCATTTCAACCAGTGTGCTAAGAATTAATACAGTGTCCTTTGGAGATTCTTGGATAAAAGTCACTTTTGAACTGGAAATGATCACTCTATCTCATTTTAAATAAGAACCTAAATAGAACGGTTAAAAGTAGATTGACAACATGTGCTCACTTCACACCCAGAACTACAAGGACATCTGTTATATATGTGACAGGCCAGGCCTGAAATCTGGTTCTCTCAGAACCAGCCAGTGTTTGCCCAGTTTAGCCTAAGTCAGCCTGATTAAACAAAGAACACATTTATCACTTGCCACCTATGTTGGCTGTTAAACTAACTAGATGGACAACCACCCATGATAAGGGCAATAAATAACTCTTTAAAAACTGTCACATTCACATTTTTTCTGTTTATATGGGGGGGGGGTCCCTTGACATGCTAATGATTCTGGATCTGTATGCTGTAATTCAGTCTCATTAATTTGTATGTGATGATGAATTATCCCCACCAAAGCAGAGAATGACGGCAACCTTTACAAAGGGGTTTACTGACTTTCTACTCTTTTTTTTTTTTTTATAAATGTCAGTGCTATCACCCCTGACACAATATGCCATGAGCAAATTGGCCATTTGCAGGTGTAGAAGTCAGTAGGTAGGGGAAGGTATACTAAACAAGTATGTGGCTCACACACCCCTCCCAGCCCCATTTTCCTCTTTGCCAAATGGGAATAACAATATTTCTATCTCCATAAGTCGTTGTGAGGATGTTGGTAATTTTCGCATAGTAACTGACCCACAGTGAGTACTCAGGGAAAAACCCAGCTTGTCATTTTTATCACTTTACCATCTTTCATGCCTGAGGACCAGATTTGGGTGCAAAAGACAAGAAAATGGAGGTGAGGCTTGCCTAAATGTTTCTGTTTAGTTTGCAGTAAGTTTCTGAAAAACTATTTTATACAAAATAAGAATTCAGTAGGATTTGTCAAATGATATTCCGTCATCCGCATATAGTCATGGATTAAAGCTGCAGGCCCCAGCCCCGGGGCCACGAACTACTAGTGGCCATGGCCTGTTAGGAACTGGGCTGCCCAGCAGGAGGTGAGCAGCAGGTAAGTGAGCAAAGCTTCGTCTGTATTTACAGCTGCTCCCCACTGCTGGCATCACTGCCTGAGCTCTGCCTCCTGTCAGATCAGCAGCAGCATTAGATTCTCATCAGAGCGCAAACTCTACTGTAAACTACG
>CAUYRT010041863.1:0-12831 GCA_963574885.1 Lepilemur ruficaudatus
TCTGGACTACTTTGACAGAGTAGGTTTTTGAATGTAACAAGATAAGTCAACTTGAGTGGTAATATATTTTGGGAAATCAGCTCACTACAAATTGTGACTGTAAACATTGTACTGTAAATGTTTTGTAGTTTTCCCCCAATTGAAAAGAAAAAAAAAAGAAAAAAAATAGCCAATGTGATAATAAAAAAGAAAGAAAAAAAGTTGGAGGGTTTACACTATCAAGTTTCAAAATTTACCATTAATACAAATATAATAAACACTATAATTAAAAGTGTAATTACGACTTAACATTAGACAAAGTGACCAATGGAAGAGATCAAAGAATACAGGAATAGTCCCACATATATAGAGTTACCTGTTATATGACACAAATATCCCTCATTAATTCCATCATTTTTCCGATAATATTTTATTGGTGGTGGTGGTGGGAGAGGGGGTGGGTTGGCAGTTCTTACCAAAAGATGAAAACACCATTGAATAGATTTCTGAAATGTCCTATTATTTCAACCTTTGATGTTCTAAGTAGATACTCAGGGTGTACACTCTTTTCTTATTGTTAACTGACCCTAAGCACAGGCAAGGATGTAACCTAAGTAGATATTCTAATTATGAACCAAGAAGAAAAGCAATCATTTAGATGTCATAACATTTAAAGCCATTTTCCTTAAGAAAATAATCTATTATGAGGGAACAAAATGGAAATTTTCTTCACTTTTTGAGTTCCCTTCTAATTATATTTTAATATCAATGATCAGTAATATTATAATTCATTTTTTACCTCAAGCAGAGTGACATGACTGAATTTTGTGTCTTAGAAAGGCAACTCTGGATTTCTTGCACAGGATGTTTGACAGTGAGTTAATGCCAGAGGCAAGGTGACTAGCTGAAAGGTTCTTAGAAAATCCTTCTATGATTGAGTTAAAACCTACCTGACTGTAGCTTCCAATAATATGGTTATTAATTTAAGAATGTATATGGCATACAATTTTACCCTGCTTTGCTGCATTAGACACCTGCTATAAACACAGTTTAATTCCCTCTTGATACTGCACCCAACCAAAATTGCTTTCATGTGCTAAACACAAATTTCTTCATAAATTTGTAAAGGCTGACTATCTAATATTTCCAGCTTATTAGAGGTTCATTTTCCCCTTTAAAGTAAGTATGCAGGAGGTCTTTTGAAGTAGGAGTAGCTCCAAAAAGGAAGACCTTATAGTGCAAGGAGATGAGGATCCAGAAAAGCCATCATTTTAAGTTATGATTCTTAAGCAGAAGAAATACATTTTATGGAGCGTTTTCTTGAGGAGAGTTGGTTTCATGAAGTACATTTGGGGCTTCAGCTTTTGTATTGTTATTACTGTGTTGAATCCATTCTGGAGTATATCCCTTCTTCTCTCCTTTTGTAAGTTCTTCTCTTTACATACTTCCCTTGTTTCTTCTTCATTATTATCATTGGTAATTCTTTTACATTTTAAAAAGTATTGTAAAAGTAATATGACCTCTTTTAAAATTCAATAAGTATGGAACTGTATGAAGGGTGGTATGCAATTCAAATATTATAGAATTATATAAAATAAAAACTTTTAGAACTCTCTTCCCAACTGAATGCTGCCAATTCCACTTCTTATAGTTAATCAATTTTAATAATTTTTGATAATATAAATGCATCATACTGTAAATATCTATCAAAAACTTTCCCTTTTTCTTAATATTCCCAAAATTGCTTTGTATGGCTGTACCACAAGTTATTTAACCAGGTTCCTAATGATGAGAACTAAGAATGTTCCCAGTTTTTATTATTACAGCCAATATTCCTGAAATATAATAATAAACTCATATTATTATACTAGAGTGCAAATACTTAGAAATTACATAGCTGATTCAAAAATGTATGTGCATTTTCCCACATTTTTCCAGCTTTATTGAGGAATCATTGATTATTTAAGGTTATATATATAAGATGTATAATGATAATTTTATATACATATATTAATGTATTGTGAAAGATTCACCACACTCAAGCTAATTAACATATGCATGAACTCAAATAGTTATCATTTTTTGTGGTGAGGACAAGTAAGATCTTTCCTCTTAGCAAATTTCAAGTATAAAATACAATATTGTTAGCTAAAGTCACATTGTACATTTGATCTCAAGAAATTATTAATGTTGCCTAACTGAAACTGTATACGTCTTGAGTTATATTTCCCCATTTACCTCACTCAAGTCCATAATAACTATAATTCTACTATTTCTGTGATTTTGACTATTCCAGATTCCAAATAAATGAGACCATGTAATATATGTCTTTCTGTGGCTTATTTTACTTGGCATAATGCTTCCCAGGTTCATTCATTGTCATTTGTCACAAATAATACCACTTTATTCCTTTTTAAATTTGAATATTCCATTGAATATATTCAGCTTGGAGGGACAGGGGAATCAGGCTTTCCGATGCACATCTATGACAATAACCACCACCCTGCAATGGGCTATTGTGAGATGAAGATGCAAGCTTATTATACTCCCCACAACATCCTGCCCATGCTGCTTGCCTGGGAGGCTCCCACCTTCTCTGGTTACAGGTCTAAGGCACCATTTTGAGAGTTTATTGCTGGTATGTACCCTATCCTTGAACTGAGTTCTTGTTGATGTGGCTGCAGCTGCCACCTGGCTACAGGACAGGGGAGACCAAACTCTCTTAAGTACACTTTAGGATAATACCCACCATCCTGCTACAGGAAGCTGTGGGAATGAGAACTAGTCTTCCTAATCATTGGAGCTACCAGTAACACCAACATAAACCATGTGGGTCCCAGTAGGTGGCTCCACGACTGCTACTGCTACCATCCACATCGCACTAGCTACCCAGGGGCCTTAGAACCTACCTACACACCTGGCCCAATCCTCCCACTACTAATCTCTGAGCAAGCCACTGGAAGGCCCAAGAATCAACCCTTCAGGACTCACTAACACCATTGCCAGGATAAGTTGCTCTGAGGCCTAAAAACAGGCACACTCAGCCCACTGCTGCTACCACCAGGGTTGAAGACTGGCTCAGCTGACATGCAAGTCCCCAGAAGACCTTCACCACAGCCTGAAGTAATAATAATACCATAAGCCACCAAAGAAATCAGATACCATTGATTCTGCTCTGTACCGCCAAAGAAATCACAAATATCACACTACCATGGGCACCCAAAATCAAAGCCAAAGTGTCCTAGTCCAGCAACAACATATGTACATCTTAGAGAAAAATTCTCCCCTAGAAAAGCAATTTGAAAATATTGGAACAAGTGCCTGCTACATCAAATGCACAGATATCAATGGAAAGACATAGGCAACATGAAAAAGCAATGAAATATGACATCACCAAAGGACCACAAGAATTGTTCAGCAATAGATCACAATCCAAAAGAATTCCTTGAAATGCCAAATAACTAATTTAAAATACTGACTTTATATAAATTCAATGAGATGCAAGAGAAATCTGAAAACCAATACAGAGATGTCAGAAAATTGATTCAAAATATGAATGAGAAATTTACCAAGGACTTAGATACCTTTGAGAAAAAAAACAAACAGAAATTCTGAAGCCAAAAAAAATCATTGAAGGAAATATAAAATACATTTACAAACTTCAATAATAGACTAGATGAAACAGAATAAAAATTCTCCAGAACTTGAAGGCAGGTCTTTTGAAGTAATCCAGTCAGACAAAAATAAGGAAAAAAAGAATTAAAAAGAATGAACAAATCCCTTGAGATGTCTGGGACTATATAAAGTGACCAGACTTATGAATTATTGGTATTCCTAAGCAGGGGAGAGATTGAAAAATTGATAAAACCTATTCAAGGAAGTAATCTATGAAGAGTTCTCAACTCTAACATGAGAGTTAGGCATCCATATACAGGATGCCCAATGGTCCTCAGGCAAATACATTTGAAAAAGAACTTCAGAATGGCATATTATAATTACAATATCTAAATTAAAAGTGAAAGAAAAAATTTTAAAATTAGCAAAAGTGTTTAGTCGCCTATAAAGGAAACACCATCAGACTAACAGAGACATCTCAGTAGAAACTTTATGGGCCAGATAAGAATGGGATGGCGTTTTCAATGTGCTGGGGAAAAAAGAAAAGCCAGTCAAGACTTTTATATCCTACCAGAATAAGCTTTATAAATGAAAGAGAAATAAAGTGTTTCCCAGACAAGTAAAAACTGAGAAAATTCATCACCACTAGACTAGCTCTAGAGGAAAGACTCAAAGGACTCTTAAACATGGAAAAGAAAGGTTAGTATACATCATCACAGAATACATGAAAATATAAAATTTATAGGTTTTATAAAACAATCTTATAAGTTCACCTGACCTTTAAATGAGATGTTATATGCAAAATACTTATGCAATATTTCTTATGTAGTAAGCGACCAATAAATGGTTTTTATCAGCTACCATACTGTCTCCCAGTTCTACAGAAGTATTCTACCTTGTAGATTTATGAAAAGGGGCATAGATAGGACTGACAGCAAGTTGTGTGCCATTCGTAGCTTCAAAGAAAATCTTAGGGCTGTCCTAAGGTAAAAACAAACAAGCAAACAAACAAATGAAACCTGAGGTCACGATGTTTGCATATGTGGTCCAGTCCCATTCTAGTTGATGTCAGAATAGATAGGTACAGATTTTTGGCATTTGAAAAAAAAAAAGTGGAGGAGAAAATCACAAGAGTGAGCACAAACAACAAAATGCTCTTAATTTTCCATGTAATGAAACTGTATCGAAGTGGATCATTAAAATCTTTCATTGGGAAATCAAGTAGTTCTCCTATTATCACATGCAAAACAATGATAACTTTGGTATGATTTTAGAAAGAAAATGTGAGCGGCAAAATGTAAATGCCAAGGGGGAAATCAGTTGCCTTAATTTTTCATTATTAATGTTTTTCTTTTGTCTACTGAATTCGTGAGTTATTTTATTTAAATTCAATGTTTGTATGTAATCTTGCCTGTACTTGGCATTCTTCAATAAAGATGGTTCAGCAGAACAAAAATATCACACAAATGAGGAAGAGAAAGGGATCAAATGGCAACAACAGAATTTTATCAAGTTACAAAGACAAAAAGAGAAAAAGGAAAAACAGAGAATGTATGAAACAACTAGAACACAATTAACAATACTTTAGGAACAAAGCCTAAAATGTCAATATTAACCTTGAATTTAAATGAATTAAATATGTCACTTAAAAGATATACATTGACAGATTCAAAACAAAATGATTTAAATATATACTGCTTACAAGAACATCACCTGACCCATAAAGACACATAAACTAAAAGTAAAGGCATGAAAAAGATATTCCGTGCAAGCAAAATCCAAAAGCAAGCAGAAATATCAGACAAAACAGACCTTAAATCAAAAACAGTTTGAAAAAGGCAAGGGAGGTCATTATATAATCATAAAGTGATCAATTCAGCAAGATGATATAACAATTCTGAATATATGTTCAATCAGTATTAGAGCACCCAGATTCTCAAAACAAATATTATTAGACCTGAAGAAATAAATAAACATTATAATAATAGTGGGGAACTCTAACACCCCACTAGCAGCACTAGACAGATCATCTAGACAGAAAATTGACAAAGACACACTGGATTTAAATTGGATAATTTGATTATAATATATCTCAGTGTATTCTTCTTTGGATTGTTGTCCTTTGGAGGCATTTGAGCTTTATGAATCTGATTACCAAATTTTTTCCCAAAATTTGGGAAGTTTTCAGCAATTATTTATTTAAATATGCTTCTTGTGTCTATCTTCTCATTCTTGGATTTTCATAATGTATGTATTGGTTCATTTGGGGGTTGTCTCATAAATTCCATAGGCTTTCTTCTCTCTTTTTCATCTCTGGATGATTTCAAATGATCTGTCTTTGAGTTCGCAGAATCTCTCTTCTCTTTGAGTTAGTCTGCTATTGAAGCTATCTATTGTGTTTCTAATTTCATTCATTATATTCTTTAACTCCAGAATTTATATTTATGTCTTTTAAATTATTTCTCTTTATTCAACTTGCAGTTTTTCTCAGGACTTTTTTCCTAATTCTGCTGGGTTGTATATTTGTGTTCCCTTGTAGCTCACTGAACTTCCTCAGTACAATCATTTTGGATTTTTTTGTTAGACAATTTATATATTTCTCTTTCCTGTGGTCAGTTACTGCAAAATTGTTGCATCCGTTTTGTGTATCATGTTTCCTTGACTTTTTTTTTTTTTTTTGTGTGTGTGTGTGTGCTTCTTATATGCCTGCATTAATGTCTGCACATTTGATTGAGCAGTCACCTTTTCCAGAATTTTTACATTGGTTTAAGTGGGGAAAGACCTTCAACTATGGATAGATGTAAGGGCAATGGCTTAGTGAGGTGTGGAGATTCCAGCTCTGGAGAGATCACAATGACGTAGTGCCCTTGCAACTCTTTCAGCAGAGGTCAACATCAGTGAAGATTGTGGGGGTCCTCTGTAGCGAAGGCTGCAGGTGTCCACAGTGGCAACAAAAACTATTAGAGTCTTTAGTAAAGAAGGGTACTAGAGTCCTCCTGTTCTCTTTTTCCATCATGGAGGGAAGTCATGACCAAGGGGATCCCTCTTGGCTCTGGGCCTGACACATAGTTGTGCTCATGGTGGTAGTGGTGCTGGTGTCTAAGGCATGGGCATACCTGCTGTGCTAGTGGTACCAGTGTGTGAGGTATGGTAACTCACTAAGCACCTGCAGAGCTGAAGTCTGGTGTTTGGGTGTGCATGGAGTTGTTGAAGCTCTGGGGTTGGAGGTGGCAGAGGAGCTGGTATCTGTGGTACAGGCACTTACAGATGGCTATGGAGCCTGGATCCAGAGCTCAAGTGAGTAGAACAACTGTGGCTCCAGGGTTCGGGACATAGGCATGACAATTGTGGCTGAGTCTCTTCTATCTGGAGCATTCGTGCAGAAGTGTGTCCCAAGCTACTGGGGTCCATGACAATAAACACTATGGTACCCTCATTGATGAAATCCACAGGGAGTCTACAATGGCCAAGAGTGCTTTTAAGGTTCTCCATCATTAAGGCTTCCCAGGTCTTCCACAGCATGGCTGATACTAATAGCCTCCACCCTTATTCTTTTTTCCTAGCTGTCTCCAGATGTCTCATCTATGCCAATCTCTCCAGAGATCTGGGCGGAAGTAATAAAAAGCAGGTCCTTTAGGCAGTGCCACAAAAGGCTGGGGAAGCTGGTTGTTCACCATATGTTAATCCATTCTTCCTTCTAGTTCTGTGTCATTATTCTCTTTCTCTTTCTCTCTCTCTCTCTCACTCTCTCTCTCTCTTGTTTTTTCCTCCACTGTATTGCTGTAGGTTCTTAACTGGAATCCTGAGACGTCCACAAGCTATTTTTATTATTGTTGTTGATGTTTTTTGTGGGGAGAATGAAGGCTGGGATCTCTTACCCTGCCTTCTTGCTGACCTCACTCAAACTTCCCCATGGGCATTTTTTTAAATTAATTTTTTTCCTTGATAGATTTTGGTCATGTGCACTTAAAAGTTTGATAGATTTTGCCTAAGTAACTTTTAAAACTATTGTATGATTTTACATTTCAGTCCATTGTATAACAGAGTAGTTCCTATTCCTTCAGACCATCATCAATATTGTGAATCATGAATGAAAACTTGTATTTGACTCTCTGATAGCTAAAACATGATTTCAATTTTGTTTAATTGATTATTGGAATTATTTTGCTCATATGGTTGTAATGAAATTTTCAGATCCCTTTTTTCATATTTTTGATGCAGTAATTTTTTGAAATTTTGTCTCCAAACATCTTAGATAGATGTTGACCATATATCAACTTTCTGTTTCTTCATTATTATAAACCCTTGAAATAATGATGTTTCCTAGATCATTCAAATCACTGTCATTTTCTGGTCAATTAAGAGTTATGATTCCCTTCTCAATGTTGTATATTGGAGTGCAGTGTTGATTAATCATGCAGCATCCATTACCTCCTATTTTTTATAATCATCCTGCAGTGCAGGGATTAATCTGCACCCCACATACTTTCCAGTGTCAAGACTTATAATGCCAAAATGCAGCTAGAGGATATGAAGAGATTTATTTATTTTTATTTTTTTTATTTCAGCATATTATGGGGGCACAAATGTTAAGGTTACATATATTGCCCTTGCCCTTCCGCCCCCCTCAAGTCAGAGTTTCAAGTTTGTTAAGTATCCCAAGAATGGAAAAATGAAGAGATTTATTAATGATATAATGAAGCTTTCTAGAGAGAGCAGAGTGGCTCACGAACAGGTCAAAAATGCCTTGAGAGAGCCAGCAGGAGTGACTGGCATTGGCTATTATTGTGGTTAGGGGGAAAGGGTGTAGTGAAGAATTCTGTAGAGTGGGCTAGGCTTGAAAGGTTTGAGCTTCCTGTTGGTGCCAAAGGAGGTAGCACCCAGACTTTCTTATTTACTTGTCCAGTTGTTGCACGAGACAAGAAAAGAGGAGAGTAGAGTTTAAAGCTTGTTAGCAAACATTTAAAATGTGGTCAGACTTTTTATTATACTCTTCCTAACATATTATGGTATCTATTTAGATATCCAGCCCTCCTACGATTATAGTTCCTGTCCATCAGAGGAAGCAGACCGTATCCTCATTTCCAGAAGTGGGTGTTATCAGTCTAAAGCAATGCCATTTCTTTGCCAGTGATGAGTATAGAAATAAGGTATATATCAATCAACATATAAAATACCCCTGACCATAGGGAATTTGTGTGTGACCAAACTTTGACTTATAAGATGCAAGGGGAGATTTCTTTTTCTGTGGGGGGATAGAGGAGAGTGGGTCTAGGAAGTTTTCTCTCTCTTAAGAAAAAAAAAAACTATATAAGTGATAAGCTCTCTTGCTTTGGACATTGCCATGTGCATGTGAGGTCTGTGACGTTTATAGCCATCCCACCTCCAGCTTGCAATTCAAGAGAATAACAAAAAAACAGAATTGAAATCTTGCTGGTACCATGTCTGATTACTCTCCTACTTCAGTACATTTTTAGCCATTTGAGCCAGGCAATTGCCTATCTTTGTTTATACTAACTATAATATGATTTTCTTTCAATTCAACTCAAAACAAAAGAAACATCATTCTGATACACATCCTTTTATCTTCTGACAGGAAGAATTACCAGTAAAAAATCTTACTGAATGCTATGCTTTTAGAATAATGAGATTCTCCCTAATGTATAGATAGCTTAATCTCTTTCCTTAACTAATCTTTTTGCCAGTTTCATAATCTGTTCTAGATTCCACTATCCATATATTTATTTTCCTGTCTCAATTTAATAATCTAATGTGTTTCATAATTATATCACTTTGTTTTCTCTACTTTTATCTTTGCCCAATGATTTCCTCTAGACCTGAGGCATTCTTTTTTAGGAGAGCAAGTGATCACCCTTTACACCATACTTCCTGAACTGCTTGTTTTGAATAATGTAAATTACTACATTGTCATTTTTCATTCATGAATTACATTTTAGGGATCGGTTCCTTCCTGCCAGATTCTGAGGCCATTTGGGAATAGGTTGGGGAAGTATATTAAGTAAATTCAACTTGATAATTGTCGTTGGTATATTCTATTCTTTTTCTGACACTTGTCTTCGTTATTTCACCTTTTGTCCACTCCATAAACTCCTTGGTTTCCAAGGTCTAAAATTATTCCTAGGAGCACTCAATTTTATATATTGTACCACTTTCACTCTACATAAATGTGACTTTTGGCTTGTTCATTTTGTTTAAACGTCAATGCCTAAATTCTATAGGAAGGGAAAGGAATATTACAAGGTAACTTTAATTAGTGACTTTTGCTTTTATAATTTTTTTCTCAAAAACTTCCATTGAAGCAATGCACTTTATCCAGGAATTATTTGTTTCCTGTTGTCCAAGTTCATGCTGAGAGAAACTTTAGGGAAAACTCATTGTTAATTTATCATGCTGATAGTTTTGCTATATTTAGTAATATCTGTTTAGTAACAGGTACAAAAAAAAGAAAAATATGAAATAGTAGAATATTTAATAGTTATTGTTTGGATGACAATGAGATATAGGTATTGAATTCTGTTTTCTAGGTAATATAAATATCACTGTTATATAAAACATATTTTTTATGATTTTCAGTCAATATCTGCATATTTTCACTGAAAATCTTTTTAATTGCCTTCCTTTCTGTCATGTTTTTTTCTGTATGTACCTCTTTTAGTACAGGAGAATTGAGTGAAAGTTTATGACAACAGTACAGTATTTATTTTGTTACCATCACATATCACCCTGTGACAGGTAGTTAGTTCCTGTTGTGTAATTAATTATTAAAATTATTTTATTGCATTTTTAAAAACTGGCACAAAATGTAATGTAAATCACTTTAATTTCTATTCTGCTAAATTGTATAATGCTATTCTGTCTGTATAAATAACATTTGTGGAATAACTTAATGAATAACTTAATGGAAAGGAGATGGGTTATTGTCACAATGTGAATTGCTATGTAATTTTCTTAAAAATAATTGCAGCAAGTGTTTTAGCAATGCTATCTCTATATTGTTGAGCATGTTTTCCCAACTGAATAAATGTACATTTATTAATAATTGATAAAAACCCTGTTCAAATAAATATTAAATATATTGATATTCCTGAAATTTTTGAGGTTTCAAAATTACCAATACAGTTACTAGCAATTCCTTATCTTAAGCATTAGGGGCACATTTATCAAAATTAGAGGTCATTATCCTTAAAATTAACACCAGAAGACAGATCAGCTACTATACAATTAGAAAATTAGGTGTAAAAGTACCTAGATAAGTACATAATCAACAAGAATTTCTCCAGCTCCTACAATGTACTAGACAGTGTGTTAGAACATTATGTAAGTAACAACAAACCTTTAATAGTATTGAAACTTATTTAGAAATCCTTTTGTAGTGTAGAACTTTTAACATATTCCCTAGCATTTAACTGTTTCCTGATGAGGAACCACACAGATCAAATAAATGGGTAACTCATGATAGGTTGGGAAAATGCCAAAATAGAGAGGGCAGACTCTGTCTAAAGTGAGCAACAGTCACTCAGCTTGTCTTTTTAAATTTCTACGCAAAAATCCAGATTCAGTGCCGTGACAACTTCTAATTTTTCAAGTAAGATGTACATTTAGACTTTTATGTTAACTTACCTACTTTTTAAAATATCAAATCTACCTCTTCCTTTCTAATTCATAAATGAAATATATACAAGCTTACAGAGTTGCTTCTTTATCAAACAGCTTGTATTGAGAAATAATTCCCAAACCATAGCATTCACCCACTTAAAGTATACATTCAATGATTTTTAGTATATACACAGATATGCGCAACCATCACAGCAGTCTAATTATTGCATATTTCCATTGACCCAAATAATTTCCTCACTCATTAGCAGCCATTCATCACTCACCATTCTTTTTTACACCCAGTACCCAGAAACCAATTATATAGTTTGGTCTCTATGGGTTTACCTATTCTGGAAATTTCGCGTAAATGGAGACATATAATGTATGCTTTTGTATTGGCCTTTTCCAATTAGCATGATGTCTTCAATGTTCAAACACATTATAGTATGTATTAGCACTCATGTTTGTGGTGAAATTATATTTCATAGTATAAAATACATTTCTTTATCCATTCATTAGTTAATGGACATTTGGTTTGTCTACATTTTTGTATATTATTCCTAAACCTGCTATGAATATTCATGTAAAGTTATTGTATCAACATATGTTTTCATTTCCCGTGGATACATACATAGGAATGTAATTTTGGGATCATATGATAACTCTAAGTTGAACATTTTGAAGAACTGGTCAGAATATTTCCAAAGTGGCTACATCATTTTACACTCCCAGCAGCAGCATATGATAGTTCCAATTTTTTTCCACTTCCATATAAACAATTGTTATTGTCAGGTCATTTTGATTATATCAATCCTAGAAAATGTGAAGTATATCACTGTGATTTCATTTGCATATTCCAAAATGGCTAATAAGGTCGAGATCTCTTTATATGCTTATTGGCCAAGTGTTTATCTGCTTTAGATAAATGTCAGTTAAAATATTTTCTCTGATTTTTGGTTGGGTTATTTGTCTTTTTATTTTGAGCTGTTTTGTATGTATTCTGGACATCATATCCTTAATTTATTTTTCTGTTATTGAAGTATACTTTACATATCATGACTTACCCCATTTTAAGTGTACAATTAAATGATTTTCAGTGAATTTACAAAGATGTACAATTAATCACATAAATCAGTTTTAGAGGAATTCCTTTCCCCTATTGAGACCCCTCATTCCGCTCCCCAACTACTTTTCAAGCATTTCTCACCCCTCCAAAGTGCCCACCACGTCACTCAGATGTGGGTTTACCCCTCACCCTCCAATTCCCTAGTGATCACTCCCACCATTTGAGCACCATAGTGTTAATCAGTCAATACCAGTTTGATGATGACTACAAGTGGGGCCCATTCTTCAGGTCTGTGTCACCTCACTTCGAATAATGGGCTCAAGCTTATTCCAGGATAATATAAGAGGTGCTAACTAACTGTCATTTCTCAAGATTGAGTAATATTCCATTGTGAGCATATACCAAATTTTAACAATCCACTCATGCATTGACGGGCACTTGGGTTGTTTCCACGACCTAGCAATAGTGAATTGTGCTGCCATAAACATTCGGGTGCAGATGTCTTTATCATAGAATGTCTTATGCTCTTTTGGGTAGATGCCTAATAATGCTAT
>CAUYRT010041870.1:0-49611 GCA_963574885.1 Lepilemur ruficaudatus
TGTTTTTTCTTTTTTTCCCTTCTTTCCCCAACCTCTTTCAAATGCAAATGCAGGACCTGCCTGACAGGTTTGTGACCGGTAGGGGGTCTGTGGTCACTGTCAGAGCAGTCTGCAATGCTTCCAGGCTAGGGGGAAACTTCCCTTCCCCCATCCAGTGTTTGGGCTCTGAATCCCCATTTAGTACAGCCTCTCAGGGCTGGGCTCGCCTGCAGCAGCAGCGTCCCAGTTCGCTGAAACCCCCACTGATCAGGTGCAGTAGGTCTATCCAGAGTCTGACAAAACCTCAGCGTGTTCCCAGGGCAGGGTAAAGGCACTCTCCGCACTCACTCCTGTGGCAGTGGGGGGCGTCTACTCGGCTAGGGCCTTCCCCAAATAGAGGAGCACACTGGAGAGTTTGAAGTTTTTCCCGCTCCAGTTTTTTCTCCGCACAGCCCGTCTGCCTACACCACTGTTGCCACCAGACTTCAGCCACTTCCCTGCTTGCGAGGGTGTGGGGCACCGTGGGGGAAGGGTGGTCTCCCTGGGGAATCAAAACGTCCTGGTATAGACGCCGGCCGGCCGGCCGGAGCGGGAACCGGGCTCCCTCTCTAAGGCACCGGCAGTCTCTCTGCTTCACGAGAAGTTTTCCGATTCACCTCTGTTTTCCACTGAGGTCCTGTGTCCCACGCTGTTTCTCTGTAGGTCCTTAGAGCTGGTCCTGTTGAAGTGGATTTCACTCACGTTCAGTGGTCTGCCTATTTCACCTCCGACTCTGAGCAGAGAGCCAGGAGGGCACTCCTATTCCGCCATTTTCCACACTGCAACAATTATTTTTTAAAAAAATTATATTCAACTCATTTTTTAAAGTCAGTTTTATTATGTATAATTTACATATACCTTAAAATGTACTCTTTTTAGTATACAGTTTAATGAGTTTGATAAAGTCATGTAACCATCATCAAAATCAAAAATAAAAGTTGCATCACCCCATAACTTTTTCTCATACTCTTATGGTCCACCCATCCCCTAACCAAGTCCACGGCAATCTATTAATATTATTCTGTCTTTTTACTTTTAACCTGTTTTTTATTTAATGTGAGAGTCTCATATACTGAGTATAGTTGTTTTAATTTTTATCAGATCTGAAAATCGTTATCTTTTAATTGGCGAGTTTAGGCCATTTACATTTAATAAAATTGTTGGTATATCTGCGTTAAAAATCCATTAATTGTTTTCTATTTGTTCTGTCCTTTGTTCTTTTTCCATTTTACTCTCCCTGCTTATGGTTATTTTTTTAGATTCCATTTTATCTCCACTACTTGGTTTGTTATTTATAGCTCTTTAAAAAATTACTTCTAGTGCCTACCGGAATTTACTCATTAATTCAATTTTTTAAAATAAAATAAAAAATAAATCTATACAAAAATGTTAATATTGTTTGAAGGGTTTGAGTTTGAATTAATTTCTCCTACTTTTCTGTATGTTATTTCTAACTTCCGACAAGAGTGACTTTTGATTTAAAAAAATTAAATGATGAGAGAGAGAGAAGGGAAAAAGAGAAAGAATCAGATTGTGGAGGATGACTTAGAGAGAATAGGGTAAGAACTAAAGAGGAATGTTTAAATAAATTGCCAGAGGTTGCTTTATGATTGATATGGAGAATAAGCTAATGTCTACATGCCATAAAATACATTGTAGCTGTTTTTCGGGGGCTTCTGTATTTTGTCTTGAGCAGAATGGATGATTTTCATGACTTAGTTCTCTCATATGTCTCAAACTTTCTGATAATTTGGCAAAGCCAAATCTGCCGTAGGTCAGTTGCACTTTACTATATTAATAAATAAGACACAGCAGCAAAATTAATGTCCTGTCTTGGAAAGAACAAATACAGCTGTTAGAGTAGCCTTTAGAAAACTGTAGGATGTTTGTCAGATCAATTCTGTTATAATCAGAAAATCTAAAATATGTATAAGTGGATATTTTAGAAAATATACAGATTCTATTTTCTCTGAAGAACAATAAAAATATGTCTTTGAATGTTTTACTCTTTAAAACAGGTTCTGTATCTGCTTCGTAATTGATCTTTGATTTTTTTGTTTTCTTTGTAGCTATTCAAAAGTTTTGTGCATAGCATTTGAGGTACTTGAAGGCTTGCAGTATATGAACAAACATGGTATAGTGCACCGGACACTGTCTCTTCATAATATCTTGTTGGACCGAAAGGTAATTGTCAAATAATGTAATAATGTCCTACTCCATCAGGAGAAACATAGAATAAGAATATGTTTTTAAAATATTCTTAATGAAAAAACTATATGAAAGTGATAAGATTATGTTTGTTGCTAATCTAACAATCTTTAAATTATTGGAATCTATGTATCTTTCACATGGATTATTTTTTCCACAAGACTCATTTTCTAATTTCATGTTTTGTTTTTTTTCCTTCACTCTTTTTTTCTAAGGATTTAAAGGATATACACTGTGGCTTTCCAGCCTACCCCTGCTCTGAATTTTCTTTCATTTTAAGACAGCTGCTCTATTTAAATAGAATGATATTCTCATAAATGCAACTGCACTGTGTTTTCTCCTCTTTATTTTTCTTCTTCTTTCCTTATCCATTTGTCTTCTTATTTACCATCTGTTCCGTACCTATCTCCCTTTTCTATTAGAGTGTTTCTTCTCTGTTTGGAAATTTTATGGGGATTAATCAGAAACTAGTAAACTCTCCTAAGAGAATTATGAATAGCAAGGTGGTATGTTCTCAGAAATAATCATAATTTCCATTATTTTGCATAACCAGATAAAAACAGCTTTGGGCAGATTTCTTCTTGGGCATTATTTTCTATATTAGTAGGATTATCCTTGTTGTCTGATTCTTTTCCCCAAAGTTCAGTACAGTTACCCTATGGTGTTAAAAAAAAATCACAAAAAGAGAAAATGGTGCCCATTTCAGATTTATGACAGCAAAGAATCATTGCCATAACCAATCTAAACTATTTTTTAAAATACAAATGTTTTGTAATACTGGGAAATAAAGTTTTTGAGCAGAAGATAAGCCAATATAAAAATCAATTTACTTTTGTTAAAGTCCTAAACATCTAAAAGACAAGAACTTGAGACATAAAATTTATATTTGCCTTTTATTAAGAACCTCATACTTCTGGAAGAGGGGCCAAGCTGGCAGACTAGAAGCAGCCTGCACTCCCTGCTCTCACACAGAGGATCAAAAGTGGCGAGTAGACATTCATACTCAGATCCGTCATCTAAAAGAGAGAATTGAAAATCAACAGAGAGGTGATGGGAGGCACCCAAAGTGAAGGACAAAGAAGTGGGGGAACCCACTCAACAGAATCCGAGGTCTGTGGTGAAGGCACCCACATGGGGGGAAGGGACAGAGGAAACAACCCGGGGCTCCGTGCTCTCCCCACGGACATTGCATTCGAAGCTTTGGGAAGGCCCCTGGACCAAAGCAGACCACCAACTGACACAGGGAGCTGACTGGAGACTTCAGCAACATCACTCCAGAGAGCAGGCACAGTGAGGTACAGCTGACTTACAAACCTAGGGTACTGTACACCTTGTGCCATTTTGAGGCTCCAGCCCAAGAAGTGCTGCATCTGCCCAGGAGTGAGATACATTGCTGCTGCCTCCTCTTCACCCCTGCTGGGCCAGAGAGGAAGCAGAGAGGCCAGGTGGGTGCCAGATACGCCCCCCACCACCACCAGGGACCTGGACGTAGCAGGTGCCCATGGACCTAGCACCTACTGCTGCCACCTAGGTGGCCCTACTCAGCCACACCTGCCGCAGGGCGCAGAGAGAGAGTACGCCGTGGCCCCAGATGCCTGTAAGCTGGGTGGGGTGAACACTCACACCCCCATGCTCTGCCTGCCGACCACCATGCACTGACAAATGCTGCCACGATCAGCCCTGGGCAGGGAGAACGCTTACGCTGCAAACATGTGCCTGCTGCCCATGACAGCTACAGAGGAATGGGGAGACGCAGAAGAACAGCAGTGTTGAGGGTTTATGGTACATTCACCCCTCTGCTGCATGGTCAATCTTCTGCAGTAGGACTCAAGTATGTCTTCGAGGTACCTCTCCTTCTCTTCACTGAGCAACAGACTTCCTAGGGAAGGGAACAGGTTTATCACAAAGCTATCTGTCTTGAGATGAGAGAAGAGGTTTCAGGTGAAAAGGAACCAGCATAAGAACTCTGACATCATGAAGAAACAGGCTGTTTTGATATCCCCAAAGGACCAAATAGTTCTCCAGCAGTGGACTCCAATTAAAAAGAAATTGTTAAGATGTCAGATGTGGAATTTAAAATATGGAGGGCAAGTAAGAGCAACGGGATTGATGAGAAAGTTGGAAACTAGCACAAAGAAACCCAAAAAACAATTCAGGACATGAATGAAAAATTCAGTAAAGATATAGATAATATAAGAAAAGATATAACAGAACTTCTAGAAACGAAAGAGTAATTTAGGGAATTCCAAAGTATAGTAGAAGCTTTAACAAAAGACTAGACCAAGCAGAAGAAAGAATTTTAGAGCTCAAAGACAAGGCTTTCTAATTAACCCAGTCAGTCAGAAAATATAGAAAAATAATCAAGAATAATGAACAGTCTCTCCAAGAAATATGGCATTATGTAAAGTGAATGAATACAAGAATCGTAGGTATCCCTCAGGGAAAAGAAAAAGCAAAAAGCATGGAAAACCTAGTTGAGGGAATAATTGAGGAAAACTGGTATCACTAGAGATTTAGACATCTAAATACAAAAAGATCATCACACATCTGGAAGATTCATGGCAAATAGAACATCACCAAGGGACATAGTCATCAGTCTGGTCAAAGATGAAGTGAAGGAGAAAATCCTACAAGCTGTAAAATGAAAGCATCAAGTAATTACAAAGGAAAACCCATCAGACTAATGGCAGACTTCTCAGGAGAAACCTTGCAAGCCAGATGTGATTGGGATCCCACTTTTGGTCTTCTTAAACAAAACAACTGCCAGTCAAGAATTTTGTATACTGCAAAACTAAGTTTCATGAATGAAGAAGAAATAGTCTTTCCCAGACAAGAAAACACTAAGGTTATTTGTCACTCCTAGACCTGCCCTCAAGAAATACTTAGATGTGCTCCATAAATGAACTAGAACAATCAGTATCCACCAGTGTATAAATACCTGCAAGTTAAACTCACAGCTCTTATAAAACAGTAACACAAGGGAGAAAACAAAGCAACTGGCTAACAATCAACTTGATGCCAGAACATTATCTCAAATTTTAATACTATAGTTGAATATAAATGTTCTTAATGCCCCACTTAAAAGAAAAGATACAGATTGCCTGAATGGATTGACAAAAAAAACCAAAGGGCTAGCTTGAGCACAGGAGTTCAAGACCAGCCTGAGCAAGAGCGAGACCCCATCTCTACTAAAAATAGAAAAAATTAGCCTGGCATGGTGGCACATGCCTGTAGTCCCAGCTACTCAGGAGGCTGAGGCAGGAGGATCACTTGAGCCCAGGAGTTTGAGGTTGCTATGAGCTAGATGGAGACCAGGGCACTTGCTTGGGCAACAGGGGGAGATTCTGTCTCAAAAAAAAAAATGAACATAAATAAATTAACTAGGGAAAATAAACCAACCCAAATGTATGCTGTCTCCAAGCAACCCATTTAACTCTCCAAGATTCTCATAGGCTCAAGGTAAAGGGTTGGAAGAAAATATTCCACTCAAATGGAAACCAAAAGCAAGCAGAAGTAGCTATTCTCATATCAACAATGGCAAAAAAAAAAATGATTGTATAATTATAAAGGGAGCAGTTCAACAAGAAGATATCGTAGTCCTAAATGTATATACACCTAATAAAGGAGTTCCCAGAGTCATAAAACAAATTCTACTAGATATAAGGGAAGAAATAAACAAAAATATCCTAAGAACTGGGGACTTGAAAACTCCACCGTTAGACCTGGATAAATCATCAAAGCAGAAAATCAACAAAGAAACACTGGACTTAAATGGGACTCTAGAAGATATGGACCTAACAGACATTTACAGAATATTCTACCCAACAACTGCAGAATATACATTCTTATCATCAGTACATGGGACATTTTCCAAGGTAGATCATATATTAGGCCACAAAACAAGTCCATTCAGAAACACCGAAATCATGCTGTGTATCTTCTCAGACCAGTGGAATAAAACTAGAAATCAATTCCAAGAGGAACTCTCAAAACTACACAAATTCATGGAAATTAACGTGCTGCTGAACTATCCTTGGGTCGATGATGAAATCAAGATGGAAATCAAAATTTTTCAAATTGAATAACAAAGATGAAACAAGCTTCCAAAAATCTCTAGGTTATAGCAAAACCAGTGCTAAAAGGGAATTTCATAGCCTTAAATGCCTACATCAAATATATAGAAAGACAACCTAATGGCACACCTCAAGGAATTAGAAAAAGAAGAACAAACCGAACCCAAAGCTAGCAGAAGAAAAGAAACAACAAAGATCAGAACAGAATGAAACGAAATGGAAACCAAAAAGGCAATACAAAGGATCAACGAAACAAAAAGTTGGTTCTTTGAAAAGATAAACAGAATCCATAGACCACTAGCTGCATTAACAAGAAATAGAAGAGAAAGGGTTCAAATAAGCTCAATCAGAAATGAAAAGGAGATACTAACTACAGTTGATACCACAGAAATACAAAATGTCATCCATGACTAATGTGAAAACCTCTACACAAACAAACTAGAAAATCTAGAGGAAACAGATAAATTTTTGGAATCACACAATTGTCCAAACTTGAATTAGGAAGAAATAGAAATCCTGGATAAACCAATAACAAGTAGCAAGATTGAAAGAGTAATGAAATATCTCCTAACCAAAAAATCCCTGACCCAGATGAATTCACAGCCAAATTATATCAGACCTATAAAGAAGAACTGGCACCTATCCTGCTGAAACTATTCCATAACATCAAGAAGGAGGAAATGTTCCCTAACTCATTCTATGAAGCCAGTATCACCCTGATACCAAAGCTAGGAAAGGACACAAAAAAAGAAAACTACAGACCAATACCCCTTATGAACATAGATGCAAAAATCCTCAACAAAATACTAGCAAACGGAATTCAACAACACATCAAAAAGAGACATGGTCAAGTGGGTTTTATCCCAGTGATGCAAGGATGGTTCAGCATGTGCAAATCAATAAATGTGATTGACCAAATAAAAAGAATGTAAAACAAAAACCACATGATCATCTCAATAGATGCAGAAAAAGCACTGGACAAAATTCAGCACCCTCCCTTCATGATAGACAGCCTTAACAAACTAGACATAGAATGAACACACCTCAAAATAATAAAGGCCATTTATGATGAATCCACAGCCAAAATCATACTGAATGGGGAAAAGTTGAAAACATTCCTCGTAAGACCTGGAACAAGATAAGGATGCCCACTGTCACCACTTCTATTCAACATAGTGCTAAAGTCCTAGCCAGAGCAATCTGGCAAGAGAAAGAAATGAAGGGAATAAAAATCAGGAAAGAAAAGATCAAACTATCCCTGTTTGCTGACAATAAGATCTCATATCTAGAAAACCCTAACCACTCCGCCAAAAGACTCCTAGAATTGATAAATGAATCCAGCGAAGTCTCAGGTTACAAAATCAATGTACATAAATCAGTAGCATTTCTGTATACCAATAACAGTCAAGGTCAAGCTGAGAGTCAAATCAAGAACTCAATACCATTTGCAGTAGCTGGAAAGAAATAAAATGCCTTAGAGATATACTGAACCATGGATGTGAAAGATCTTTACAAGGAGAACTACAAAACACTGATGAAAGAAATCATAGATAATACAAACAAGTGGAAAAATATCCTATGCTCATGGATTAGAAGAATCAACATTGTTAAAATGTCCATATTTCCCAAAGTGATTTACAGATTCAGTGCAATTCCCATCAAAATACTAACATCGTTTTTCACAGATCTAGAAGAAACAATCCTTAACTTCATATGGATCCAAAGAGGAACCTGAACAGGCAAAGCAATCCAAAGCAAACAGAACAAATCTCAAGGCATTACATTATCTGACTTCAAATTACGCTACAAGGCTATAGTAACCAAAACAGCATAGTATTGCTATAAAGGTAGACACGTAGAGCAATGGAACAGAATATAGAACCCAGAAATAAAGCCATATAGCTGCAACCAACTGATTTTTGACAAAACAGACAAAAACGTACATTGGGGAAAGGAAGCTCCCTATTCAACAAATGATACTGGCAAAACTGGATAGCCACAAGAAGGAGAGTGAAACTGGATCCCTTTCTCTCACCATATACAGAAACTAACTCAAGATGGATTAAAGATTTAAATGTAAAACCTGCCAACATAAAAATTCTAGAAGAAAATGTAGGAAAAACTCTTCTGGTCATTGGGCTACGCAAAGAAGCTATGAGTAAGACCCCAAAAGCAAATACAACACTACAAAAATAAATAAATGGGACTTAATTAAACCAAAAAGTTTCTACACAGCCAAGGAAATAATCAACAGAATAAATAGACAACCTACAAATGGAACAAAATATTTGTAAACTGTAAGTCCAGAAACAGGCTACTATCCACAATCTACAAAGAACTCAAATAAGCAAGATAACAACTCAGTCAAAAAGTGGGCAAAGACATGACAGACTCTTCTCAAAAGAAGATATACAAATGGCAAAAAAAAAAACATGAAAAATATGCTCAACATCACTAATCATCAGGGAAATGCAAATTAAAGCCATAATGAGATACCACCTTGCCCCTGTCAGAATCACCAATATTATGAAGTCAAAAACCGATAGATTTTGCCATGGATGTAGTGAAAAGGGAACACTTGTACACAGTTGGTGGGAATGTAAACTAGCATAATTTCCATGGAAAACAGTATAGAGATTCCTCAAAGAACTAAAAGTGGACCTACCATTTAGCAATCCCACTGCTGGGCATCTACCCAAAGGAAAAGAAGTCATTTTATCAAAAAGACACCTGCACCTGAAAGTTTGTTGCAGCACAGTTCACAATTGCAAAGCTGTCGGATCAGCCTACCTGCCCATCAACTGATGGGTGGATAAAGAAAATGTGTGTGTGTGTGTATATGTGTATGTGTATATGTGTGTGTATATATGTATGTGTGTGTGTGCATATACGTGTACACACACATATACCCCACACACACATATACTCCCCCACACACACATATACCATGGAGTACTATAAAAAGGAATGAAATAATGTCTTTTGCAGCAACTTAGATGGAACTGGAGACCATTATCCTAAGTGAAGTATCTCAGGAATGGAAAACCAGATAACACATGTTCTCACTTATAAGTGGGAGCTAAATGAGGGATATATATGGTCATAAAGTGGCGTAATGGACATTGAAAACTAAGAAGAACAGAGGGTAGGGGGGTGAGGGATTAAAATTTACCTGTCAGGCACAATGTACACTACTCTGGGGATGGGTACATTGAAAGCCCTGACTTCAGCATGAAACGATTGTACATGTATCAAAAAATACTTGTGTTCTCTAAATCTATTAAAATTAAAAGACAAGAATCTCATACTTATGATAATTGTTGTTTTCAAACAATATCAAAAATTATTGGAAGTCTAGAGGATTCACCAAAGTCTTGATGATTTTGGACCCTTCTTTTTAAGAACTCTTGTCACAGTTAAGTTACAACGTTATGAATGGACTTGCAACTCCCTGAAAAAAAAATTCTTCTGTGAAATTACCACAAAACATTCTAACCATGGATTCAAGACAAATGAGAACATTTTCCTTGGTCAAAAAGCCTACTACACAGTAGAAACAGCAGACATTTTTAAGAAAAATTTGTCATCCTGAAATATATATGATATGTATGTATATGCATACATATAGATATACATATGTGTACACGTGTATACATATATAAGTATAAAGCAGACAATATTGCTAGATAGTTAGGAGTAAATTTAATGGTATTTTGTGAAATTTTAATAGTGCTTATTAATATCAAAAAGTATTTCAATAAAATACTGTTATATAACGGTTGCCTTCCTTATAAAATATATAATGATGATTTTTAATCCCAGTTATACTAAATATTTCATGATGATTTTTCTTCTTTATTATTGTAGGGGCATATTAAATTGGCTAAATTTGGACTTTATCACATGACAGCTCATGGTGATGATGTTGATTTCCCTATAGGGTAAGGATCTGTTTTCTTCTGCTTTGAGTTCTGTATTAAACTTTATAATCTTTGATAACATGTATATTTTGTTAGCAATAACTTTGATCATGCTTTTTGACGTGAAAACAGGTTTTTTATTAATACATCTTAATTTTCCATATACTTTTTTAGAGTGGACAGTTTTTCTCTAGCATCCTAAAGATCTGTGGTGCTGATCATTCATTGAATTGACAAAGAGGCTAACAGATTATTTACCTTCTTTGCCTTATAATACTTCCTAATTAGTTGTATTTCATTCAGAATTAAATAAGTTTAAGGCAAGAAGGCTGACCAGATTCTCAATTAATGATAATGTGTGTGCATCACAAAACTGAAAAGTATTACTTTTACATTATTTTCAATTCAAGGGTTTATGTTTCTCTTTTCTCTAAGATCTGATTGTATATTAACATTCAAGTTGAGTCATTGTGGACATTAGAGGTAATAGTACAAAGAATTTCTGTATGTTCCTTACCAGATTCTCCAGATGTTAGTATTTCTCTACATTTGCTTTCTCTTTTTTCTCTGACATGTATGTGTGGATTTGTATAAAAATTATTTTTGGAATCTTTTAAGAGTAATTAGTGTACAATATTGGTCCTTTACTAAATACTTCAGTTTGTACTCCCTAATATAATTTTCTAAGAATTTTCTTAGATAACCTCAGAATAATTTTTGAAACAAGGCAACTAAACTTGATACAGTATTATTATCTAACCTAGAGACCTTAATCATATTTTTTAAATTATACTGTGGTGGTTTTTGATAGTATCCATTTGTGTTTTGCTCTTTGGGCTTCCTAAAATCAGTTCTATCACACTGTTACAGAGAATTGTGATATGGGTCATGGAGTGTGTTTTTGAATCGTAACATTGCTTAAATATCTAATTAGATGTTTTAAAAAAAGCCTCATATATAAATGGCCCTTTTATTGTTATAACTTAGATTAAAGGTTTCTTATCTAAAATTTTTATTAGTTAAGACAGCTAATAGTAGACTTTATTCAGCAAGGAAACATTTAGTGAGCACTTTCTCTTCTTCCTGTTGGATATACAAAAATAGGATAGGTTCCTGTCCTCAAGAAGCTCATTATTTAGTGGGAGAATTTTCTGTTTTGATGATCTACTTATTCAGGTACATAAATTCATAATCTTATCGTTTTCCATGTTGTAAGCTTGTAAGTAACAATCTTTTTCATAAGCATGAAAATGATATTTTGTAAAGATAGTTTATAATTTCTTATTTGTTCATAAACCTCTTTTGAATATAATAAGTTTTTAGTCAGGCTCTAGCTTTTTAGTCAAATATAATAATTACCTATTCAAGTGACTTTTAGGGTAACTAGTAAATGTGATTTCTATTGCTTCTTCCTTCAATTTGTGTAAGATAGAACTCCAAAAAACAATAAAAACAAAAGTGAAAGTTTTTGACTTTTATTTAAAAGTGCTTTAAATATTATAATAGAAGAAAAGAGGTGATTTTTCTTAAAGCATATCAAACATTTTGAGGAACTACGCTTGAATTTTAAAAGCTTGGATGGAATTGGTCTAGTGTTACCATTTGGTCTGGCTTGCTTTGAAGTCTTAGACCCAAAGGGGCTTACCAGAATATATCAAAGAGCAAAATGTGAAACATTAGCCAGGAAAAATAAAGTGATCAAACAGCTAAGGCATGAAAGAAAATATTTACACCAGAAGAAGCTTACGGTTGATACAAAAGACAAATATTAAGGAACAACAAAGTAAAGTGTTACCATCTGTTTCAAAATATTGTAAAGAGTTTGAAATTGGGCATTCATTTCAGTTGGCCAGTAGCTTAATACCTTGTTAAAACATCAAACAGATGATGAAAGCCACTTGTATTTACCTCATCAGTCATACTCACAGCAAAGTTCTGGTAATTGTCTTTGAGTGTTAAAATGCTATGCCAAGGAAGTAAAGGTTATTGAAAGATGACCTGCATTGAAGAACAATTCTTTCTATTAATTTCTGTCTTTGATTAAAGCGAAACTAAAATTTCTGGAGTCAGTGTTACCTCTGTGCTGCTTTCAGAAGTTTTTGATCTAACAATATACCTATAGTTTTGCTTGACTTTTCATTATCATTTTGAGGTCAGATGTGCTGGAAATCAGGAATAAAAATAAACAGTTTGTCCTCTAGATAAATTGTGATGATGCTAAAAGTACAGCATTGCACTTGTGTACATTTTTCATTTTTATAAAACATCGCTATGTATTCACTAATATTTATAACAGTTTTGTGAGTTAGGCATTATTATTGCTATTTTGCAGATGAAGAAACCCAGATCATATGTAGAATATTTGGTAGGACTGAAATTAGAATACAAGTGTTACAACATCAAGTCCAGTGCTGCTTTCACTAGACTTCAGATGTCTCTAGAAATTTCACCCATCCATTGAGAAGAGCAGTATGATCATCTTAGAGTAAAATTACATAAGGTAAATTTTTGTCTGAGACAAATACATGAGCAAATTAAAAGAAAATATTGATGTCATTGCCATCATTCTATTTAAATGAAAAAGAAGTTAAAAACCAAATGTACTCATTTGAATCTGTTACATTTTGTGACTAAATTGACTTGTATTTTACATGTAAATAAGAAGTCCTGGTGATGATAGTGCAAGGAGGTGGCTGTAGGAAAAGATAGGAAGAGAAATAGAAGTAATATTTGAGTGCCTACTTTACATATATTCCACAGATGTTGCACATACTTAAATACATTTCAATTACAGTCATTATTGCAGGATGGTATAATTTAATCTAATTGAATTTAAAAATTCAGATTGTGGTGCCCATGACTAAATCTGACAACAAATGAAGAAAGGGCATGTACATATATAACAAGTAAGGCAGAATTCCCCTCATTTTTCATCTATCTTCTAAAACTGTTTTTATTTCTTTTCTCTTGAGGCAGTAAGATTCAAATTTAGCAATTGCCAGTATGTCTAATTCTTATTTACAGTGTACTTTTAAATTCTTGTTTATAAGGTAGTCCTAGCTGGCATTTTGATAGGAAATGTTCTTTTTTTTTTCCCAGCAAAATTAGATCCTATATTTAAATTTTGTTGGTAGTTGCAGAGGGTTTATAAAAATGAATAAGATACACTAATGCCCTCAAAGAGTTTTTTTTATTTAGATGAGAGGTTAAATTTTTGTATGTGAAATATTACATAGTATATGAGACATAAAAATGTATAGCATCATATATCATATATAGTCTGTCACATAAGATATATAACAGGCAAAATAAGTACCTGATAGAATCTAATCATGTATGTTCATTTCCCTTGTACAAAAAATATTAGTATAAATCTTTTTTGAGAGACATAGAAGACCTAAATAAATATGGAGATATCATATTTGTAGATTGTTAGGGTCACTATCAGAAAGATACTGGTTCTCCCCAACCTGAGCTATTCTCAATAAAAATTCCAACTGTGTGTGTGAAAGAGAAAGAACTTGTCCAAGATAGTTCTAAAATGTGTATAAGGAAGAACAAACATCTTAAAAGAGCCTTGAACACTCCTGAAGACAAATTAAAAGGTATGTGTGTGTTTTGAGGGCTTGTCCTAGCAGTTATCAGTATTTATTTACATAAAATATATTTAATAAAATAATACTTAAAATAGTATAACAATATAGCATTAGGCAAATTGACCAGTGGAACAAAAGAGGGAGCCAAGAAACAAACCTACATATATGTGGAGCTTTGATTCATGGTAGAGCTTGCCCTGCAAACTAGCTGGGAGAGAAAGGTGTTTCAATAAATGGAACAGGGCTCAATTAATTATCCATGTAGGAAAAAAGAGAAAGTTGTACCTTTATCTCACATCATATGAAACATCAATTCTAGATGGATCAGAAAACTTAAAAGGCTAAATTATCAGACTTTAAGAAAATAACATCATTTTAACAAAATCACTAAGTATAAGGAAAAAAATTCATTTGAAAGATTACAAACTTCTCTTTCATGAACAGATACCATAAAGAGAATGAAAAGACAGAACCACAAAGTGGTAGAAAGTATTTCAATTCATAATTACTGAAAAAGGAATTGGTGCCTAGAATTACAAACTCTTTAAAAACAATAAGAAAAAGAAAAACTGTGCAGTAAAAGATTAACGTAGAAGGCCTGAGACTGCTCTCCTTAGAAACTAAGTCCTGCTTGCAAGGTTTACGCTTGGCCAGCACCTGGGAACTTGGATTTCAGAAATGCTCCCATGGATCCCTAACTGCAGAGGCTGGTTTGCTGTGCCTCTTTGCATATACAATGTGGCTTATGCTGAACCTTTGCTTTTCTTCTTGAGGTCTTGAGCTTTCGTACATGCCAGCCAGAGTGCCTGGGTGACCAGTCCCCAGTTATACTTGGACAACGAGTTTTTAATGGACTTCCCTGGCCAGAAACATCACACATATGTTGCTACATCTGTGTAGTTGGGGGGAGTGTGTGTTCTATGTGATCCTGATAGGAGGGAGAGAGCAGAAGGAAACCTGTATATAGGTTCCTCCATACTCCCTGTCTGTCTTTTTCCCTTGTGATCCAGCTGTGTAACCTTGCTGTGTCACTGTAATCTTAGCTGTGCGTACACCTGTGCTAAGTCCCATGAGTCCTTCTAGTGAATCTCTAAACATGGGGTTGGTCTTGGGAACCCCAGCAGACCTAGAGAAATGAGCAAAAGCAGGCACATCACACAGTGGTAAACGCAAATGACTAATAAACGTATGAATATCTACCTCTATTGCATTCATTTTCAAGGAAATGCAGATTAAAACCACAATGACACATAGATTTCACCCACCAGATTATCAAATTAAAAGATCTGTCAGATACTAAGTGTTGGCGAAGAAGTAAGCAGTAGGAACTGTCATACACTGCTGATGGGTATATAGATTGGTATAACTCCCTTTGAAAAGCATTTGGCGAAATGTAATAAAGTTGAAAGTGCACATATCCTATGGTCTACACATTCCATTCTAGGGTATTACCCTTGGGAAACTTTTACATACATAGTATTCTGTTCAGTGTTATTTGTCATAATAAAAAAACAGGAAACAACTTAAATGCCGCTGACATCTGAATGGATAAATAAATTATGACATATTCATAAAATAGAAGTAAAAATTAATGGTCTACAGCTCCATGCAACAATATAGATGACATTTTCAAATAAATAATGTTGATTGAAAAAGCAAAGTACAGTCGGCCTTACTCCTATATTATAAAGTTCAGAAATATGCTCGATTAAACAATATATTTTTTAGATATATAAGCATATGGTAAAACTGTAAAGAAATGGAAGGGAATGATAAACACAAAAATTCCAGATGTTTTTTCCTTTTGTGGGATAGGAATGGAAATTGAATCAGGGAGAAGCAGAAAGGGACTTTTAGTCATAATTTGATGTTCTTTACTTAAACTGCTTCTTGGTACATGAGTGTTCATTGAAGCTTTATTGTTTATACCTTACTGATATTTAATAGGCTGTGTTAGTATTTATTCAGTATTTTCTAAAACAAATTTTCAAAAAACTTACACTGGTAAGGGTATGAGGAAAGAAGCAGCTTCATATATTGCTTGTGGGAATATAAATTGATACAGCCTCTCCAGCAGGCAAGTGGGTGAGATGTATTAAATTTTCAAATGCACATATCATATGACCCTATAGTGCCATGTCTAAGAATTTATCTGTTATCCAAACATTTATTTGTGGGAAATGGAATCTTTGTAATGTATTCATTTTATTATTATTCGTAATAGCGAAAGAATAGAACTTCCAAAATGTCCTTTATCAGAATTTGGCTAAATAAATTAAGTGTATCAATATAATGCAATTATTAGCAGTTTCAAAAAAGAATGCAGGAACTCTATATTTAGTTTTTTAAAGAATGATCTCTAAAATATACTTTAAGTGGGAAAAAATTATATAGCAATAATGTATATAATAGTATTCTACAATGTGGGGCCGAGGGAATGGGTAGACAAGTACATAAATAATGTATGGGTGCAGAGATAAGAGAGAGTTTTTCAATTTATGTATTTTTATAACTTTGACATTCCTACTCAAAATAATAAATACGGTTTTTAAAGATAAAATGTACTTTAAACAATAATTTAGTATTAAGAGAAGATAGGCAAAGAAACACACCTGGAAACCTAGAGGACTGCAAGAAAGACAACGTGTCAGAAAGGAAAGCAGAGAAAGGAACTAATGCTGCAGACAGACATGACGGTTTTAAAATTGTTTGCAACTCATGTATATTTACTCTTGATTCCCGGAGGCCTCTCTGTTGTAATGATTAGTTTACAATTCTTCCTAGCAACAGTTGTTAATTGAATTGCATGGGACTTTTACATATATCTTACCACACTGATAGTAAAAATGTATTATTGCTGCTTGTCCCTGTTGTAATTACTCATTACTTTAATATGTCTTTCTTAGGTATCCATCATACTTGGCACCTGAGGTAATTGCACAAGGAATTTTCAAAACCACTGATCATGTGCCAAGTGAAAAACCATTGCCTTCTGGTCCAAAATCAGATGTATGGTCTCTTGGAATCATTTTATTTGAGCTTTGTGTGGTATGTATAAAGAAGTATTAAACTAATAGAAATTGTGTGTTCATTGGAATAATCCTTTTGAGAGGAAAGTTATTTAGTAATAATAGGTTTTGCTGTGCAGATTGATTAGATATGAGAAGAAAAGGCTTAATTCTCAATTTGAGTTTTTCAAAAATCCTGGTTGATAATTAATTGGCATATTTTTTGGTAAATTTAAATTTTACTAAATGTATATTATTTTGGTATCTCTAGAAATGTTTACATTTACACTTTTACTGCTTATACTTCTTTGTATGTTTATGCTGTCTTTCCCCACTGGTGTTCTTTTCTCCTTAAATACCTTATTTTCTCCTATTCTCTTATGTTCCGTATAAGACTCTGTTTTTGTATATCCTCCATCTTTATTTGGAGGGTAAAGACTAAGCTGCTTTTAAAACCAAAAAAATTAAAAATCCAGTAACTTAAAGAACATAGATGTTTTTCTTCTCCTTCATGTCGCAGTCCAGAGCAGGTAGGGTGAGCTCTGCTCTACGTCATGCAGAAACTGAGGCAGTCAGGGATGGGTCCACCATTCTCAACATCCGGTCTCCAAAATTGCTCTCTTTTTCACTTTTTCTTGCTAGAAGGGGAGGGGTGAGTTCAGGATAACTGTCTTTACAAAGATGATCTCTGTACTCTTCACTAGTTGACAGTTTTACTCATGTGGCCACATCTAGGTTCAAGGGAGGATAGGAAATATAATCTTTAGCTGGATATCTAAATATTGAGAAAAAGGAGGAGAATGGATTTAGAGGGACAACTAACAATCTATTGATCTTCCAAATGCCTACCAGTATTAGATGCTCTCTCTTCTCTTCTCCTTTTGCTATGGCATTTGTCACATTTGTTTACTTTACTTGGACTGTGATGTTTTTGAGGCAGAAATTTTGATTATTCATCTATTTTTTCTGTCTTCCAAGGGATTTTCAAAATATTCTGAAAATATTAACTCATTGATCTTTAACATCTCTAAGAGTTAGGTTGACATATTTTTCATTTTGTATATTTAAGAACTAATTTAATAGCAAAAGTGTTGAACATTAAGAGATAAGCTTCTGTAGTCAGAGAGAACTGAGTTTGAATTGTGCTGCTGCAAACTCTAGCTGTGTGACTTTGGATAATCAGCCTAACTTTCAAGACTTGTATTTCACTTCTACAAATAATAATGGTACCTATTAATATATTATAAAGTTGGGAAAACTAAATGAAATAATGTGTATAAAGTACTCAATACAAGGTATTACATAGCAAATAGTCTAATGTTAGCTTTAGACTAATGTTAGTTAATGTTAGCTTTTATTATTAATAATAATAAAATAATCATAACATGGTAGCTTATATATTGACATTGATTTATTTCTAAGGGAAAATACCAGATTCTGATTCTTTTTTATACTTTCCTACTTTTTGGTGGTATGAAACAATAGTAAATTTCATTTTTCCTTAAACTCACAGATTAAATGAAAAATTGTATTGGAATGTGAAGTATATATAAATGTAAATGTGATGTATATGGCTTTTCTTTTTTATTACCATCTCATGTATCTAAACTCTTTAGTAATGATCTGGGTATGTCTTACGAGTAATTCAATTCAGATACTGATGAGTATTTACTGTGTGTATGGCATCAAGACAAACGTAACAAGGAATAACGTGTGAAAAAGACAATGCTATCAGCCAGGCTTGGTGGTTCACACCTGTAATCCCAGCACTGTGGGAGGCCAAGGCAGGAGAATCCCTTGAGGTCAGGAGTTTGAGACCAGCCTGAGCAAAAGCGAGACCCCATCTCTACTAAAAATAGAAACATTAGCCGAGTGTGGGCCTGCAGTCCCAGCTACTTGGGAGGCTGAGGCTGGAGGATCCCTTGAGCCCAGGAGTTTGAGGTTGCTGTGAGCTAGGCTGACACCAAGGCACTCTAGCTCGGGCAACAGAGTGAGACTCTGTCTCAAGAAAAAAAAAAAAAAAAGGACACACTACCTAAGAGTTCATAATTTGATTAAAATCCATAAACTTTGAAGGTAAATACAGAGGAAAAGATTAATTCTATTATTTGGGCTTTGTGGCATTTTAAGTGGTACTCAACGTACGGGCAGTGCAGCTTAAGGATAGTGGACTAAACACAAACTTAAATCTCCCACTACCTCATCAAACCCTTAGATTTGCTATAAAATACTAAGGTACAGATGACTAACACACCAAAAACTAACAAAGGGAACTTGTGATGCACTAGAAATTCTAAGCAAATAGATGAGAAACCAAACCAAAACCATTTTGCTTGGGAGCACTTGCCATATCACCAGAAATTCCGTACAGCCACTCTGCCACCAGAAATTTCAATAGTCCAACACGTGTAGGAGAATTCTGTATTAAAAGATGAGTGTATATCTAAGAAGCACATTTAAAAATGACCTTTATAATGAAAAATAAGCAACAAACAGAATTGACACTATTAATAGGACTTTAAAATAAATAGGTGTGTTCTTTAAAAGATAAACAATTCCATTTGTGAACAATTATAGAAAATATGAAATGAGAACAATTACTGAATAGAACAAGAACCAGTTAGAGTTAAGGAAAAAATATGCAATTACTGAAATAAAGAACCTAATAGATGGATCATAGGAAACTCAACAAACTGGAAGTAGATGAAGCAGAGTTATTCTCTCAGAGTAGAAATAAAATACAAACAAATTTTAAAAGACAGGGAAAATAGATCTAGACGTTCTAACATCTGTCTTGTAGAAGTATCAGAAGTAAAGTCCTCTGTTTGAAAAGACCTACTTTCTTTCAAATGGAAAAAATAAAAACACACAAATGACAGTAATGATATCTGGAAACCTTATAGCAAACCTTTAGGAGATAACCAATAATGAAATAATGGGTAACTTTATTGAACACTTATCAAGAGGTAGGCAGTTTTCTAATCTCTTTACATCTATTATTTTCATCAATTCTCATAATCTGGCAAAGTTTATCTGATTATTATCTCTATAGATTAGGAAATTGAGGTCCAGAGAGATTAAGCAAACTAAGTTACATAAAATAAGTGGTTGAGCATATTTGTACGTATCCATCTGCCTCCAAAGCTATACTCTTAAATAAAATAAAATACTAAGCTGCCTTTGCTAAATGTCTTTATTGGTATTAAAGAGAAAAATCTTAAAACCTGCCAGAGAAAAAAAGGCATCTTACCTATAAAGAATGAGAATGACATTGACTTTAAACTTTTTTAACAGTATGGGTGCAAGACATCTGTGGGACATGCCATCCACGTGCTGAGAGAAAACCATTTCAAATTCTGAATTCCTTAACTCCTGAAATTAACATTCAAGAGTAAAAGTGAACAATATAGAGAATTTTGATAGACATAATGAAAAGATAACTGTTAGAGGGACTGACATCAAGTCAGAGCCTGTAAGGCCAGAATAAGTAAGGATGTGTTCAATATATTGCAAGTAATCTAATTTAACTGCATCATGGGGGTGTGTGTTCCTCACAGGGTAGATGATCGTAAGCAATTATACTGAAAATATATATTGGAGCCATATCCTAGGACACTTGACTAAATTTGGATGTTTGTATTTAGTTATATAAGGTATGGCAGACCATTGAAAGTTTTTTAAAGAAGATACTGATGAAATCAGACCTGCATTTTTGGAAGATTAATACAATAGTTGTGTAAGAGATGGAGGAACAGTAACTTTTTTAAATGACCTTTTCACCTGTAGTTCTGATCTCATAAGAGTTTAAAATTCTTTTCTATTTAAAAATAATCAAAGAATCTCTCTTTTTCTCTATGTAAAGACCAAGCTGTCTTTTTAAGCTTTGTCCTTCTAACTTTATTTAAAAGATCATATTAGTTTAGTTTGTTGATGATGAGAGAAATACAGTAATAGCCAACATTAACAAAGCATTTCCTGCATTATGTAACCCTCAGCATAACCTGGGGTTATGTACAGTTAATATTCCAGTTTTACAGATGAGAAAAGTGAAGCTTAAGGTGGTTCAGGAGTTTACCCAAGTTATATAACTGGTTGTGGAAGAGTCCATCTTGGCACATAATCATTGTTCAGCTCATAATTGTTGAAAGTGTAAGTGTTTGACTCCAGACTCCATGCCAGGGAGCCTCCCGAGGTGCACTAATAAGGAAACAAATATAACGTGTGCATCTTTAAAAAATATGTCAGGTGCTATAGGAGCGCAAAGGATAGCTGTGTGAAGTTATTAAGGGAGGAATAAGGGATGTCATGGAATATTTCTCAATGGAGAACATTCTTAAACTACTACCTAAGTTATGACACATAAATAATCTTCCCAGGAGGCATCTTGGTCTCTTCATAAAACAATGCTCCTGATGGCCTGGCATAGCTCTAGATATCCGGGTATGTGTGGGTCTCAAAAGTGAACAGTGCTCCAGATCAAATTAAAATGTAACTATCCTTAGATATGTGAAATATTTAAATGTTAAATATTATGTAGCACTGTTTTTTTTTTGTTTTTTCTTTGAGACAGAGTCTAACTGTGTTGCCCGGACTAGAGTGTCATGGTGTCAGCCCAGCTCACAGCAACCTCAAACTCCTAGGCTCAAGCTATCCTCTTGCCTCAGTCTCCCAAGTAGCTAGGACTATAGGCATGTGCCATCATGCCCCGCTAATTTTTCCTATATATTTTTAGTTGTCCAGCTAATTTCTTCCTATTTTTAGTAGAGATGGGGTCTCGCTCTTGCTCAGGCTGGTCTCAAACTCCTGACCTTGAGCAATCCACCCGCCTCGGCCTCCCAGAGTGCCAGGATTATAGAGGTGAGCCACCACGCCCGGCCATGTGTAGCACTTTTTAAAATGTTAATTCACCAGTAATATTTTTCAGTGGAGCTCACTTTAAAAATCCAGTAAAACCTCTGGAAGGCAAATGCAGATACTAGATAAAATCAGTTTGAGCTATGAGGGGGAAAAAAGACCTCCTTGGAAAAAAGATGAAAATATTAACAAGAATTTTCTTTTTTCATTTTATTTAGGGAAGAAAATTATTTCAGAGCTTGGATATTTCTGAAAGACTAAAATTTGTGCTTACTTTGGGTAAGTGTCATGTGATTGATTATCTGTCAACTATAAATATAATCCTAGTAACTATTAGTAATATGCACATTGAAGATGTGTTCTGAAATAGTGAATACACTTTAAGTTTCTAAATTTATCTAAGAAAAACGTGTGTATAACGACTTACAATGAAGGTTTATTTTTCATTATAACAGACTCATATATTTTTTCATGTATATAGATGCAAACATTTGTAGTTCAAATTAATAAAATCTGTATAATCTACTATAGAGTGACATAGTTTAAACATGTGTGGTAATAAAGGAGAGAAAAAGGTGATAGAGCACTTTATGTAAAGATTAGTATCCAGGCTAAGAGGGTTGACAAATAAGAATATGTGCATGAAAGCATTAATAAATATTAGATAATAATGAATTAGAAGTAAAATTGCATAAAATTTTATGAGATTTACCACCTTCAATTATAAAGATTGATAACATAGCTATTAATGAGTCTTGGAGAATCCTAAATGTGGTCTGTAGACTAAACTTATACTTTAAATTCCCATAGAAAGGTGTGTACATCCTCCAAACTGTGTATAATTAAAATAAATTAATCTTGTAGTCATGAAAAGACAATAAAGCCTTCTTAAGAAGTTTATACACACACACACTGTGTATATATAGTCGCCCCTCAGTATACATGGGGGATTGGTTACAGGACACCCCTCCACCCCCACATATTCCAAAATCCATGCATACTCATTTCCCACAGTCAGCCATGTGCAACCATGTGTACAAAAAGCAGGCCTGCTGTACATGCGGGTTTTGCATGGTGAATTCTGTGTTTTCCATCCCTGTTTGGTTAAAAAAAATCCTCATATAAGTGGACCCACACAGTGCAAAGCCGTGTTGTTCAAGGGTCAACTGTGTGTGTGTGTGTGTGTGTGTGTGTGTGTGTGTGTAGATACCTATTGATAGATATATCTATAAAGAGATGGCTCTATCTATATATGGAAAGAATATCTTTACCCCTTTGAACAACTGCTTTGCCTCATTTAAATAGCTCTTTCAGTATCTGTGACTCAATATTCAGTGTTTCGGGTCTTTATCTTATTAAAACACGTAAGGAAATTTAACAAAAGCAAGAGCTTTTTAGTATTTCCAGTTCCAAAACTGCATTACGGTCTTTAACAAATTTGGATCAGAGTTTGTTTCCCAATTAGTCTGATAGATTAGAAAAGCAGCATTTTTCATACAGTTTTTCTGTTCCATAGACTGCATAGATGACACTGTAATTGTTCTGGCTGAAGAGCATGGTTGTCTGGACATTATAAAGGTTTGTCATTAATCTGTGTCTTTGTTTGTGCTGCTCTAACAAAATACCTAAGACTGGGTCATTTATAAGATGCAAAAATGTATTTTCTCATAGTTTGGGAGCCCAGGAAATCTGAGATCAAGGTGCCGGCAGGTTCAGTTGTCTGGTGAGGGCTGCGTCCCCCTGAGGGGAGAACCGCTGTGTCTTCACAAGGGCAAGCTGGGCGATTGCTGACTCCTTCCTAAACTCTCTCTCCCATTCACGAAGGGAAAGGCCCATGTGACCGAATCACCTCTCAGTACCATTACATTGGCCCTTAAGTTTCAACATCTGAATTTTGGAGGGGACACATTCAAGCCATAGCAATCTGATCATGAAAATATGTTTATTTCGCATACTTGGGATCCAATAGCAAGCTATTTTAAAGCTATGCTTATTTCTCTTTGGGTATTTGCTTTTTCATAGAGTGACTGTTACAAATTTGTATAAAATACAAATAAAATCTTTTTTAAAGAAATCAACCCTTCTAGAATAGCAAACATTTGAGTAAAATATATTTCTAAAAGGGGTCATTTTAGACAATTATTTTCTCTCTTTATTTGCCAGGAGCTTCCTGAAAATGTGATACATCTTTTGAAGAAGTGCCTCACCTTCCATCCTTCTAAGAGGTTGATACTATTAATGATTTGGGGATTACATTGAAATCCTTTATATATAAGCAGTTATTTTTTTTCTTATTTGTTATAATACTAAGATTAAATATGTTTATATCTGTAATGGTACATGATTAACATCAGTATTGTAACTGGGAGTGATTTAAGGGTTTAATTTTTTGTTAAAAGAAAAAGTAATTAAAGTTGAACTGTGGTTAGAAGCTGACATATACCAAAAGAAGTTACTAGTTCATTTCCTGGCTTCCAAGCAGAAAGTCAGCTAAACCTGTGGAAAGTAGACATTCCTAGACCCAATGATAATATCAGAGAAATGAGAACAAAAGTTTGTTGGTGATACATATTATAGCAATGAGCTTATATAAATGGTGAGGTAAATTAACAATTGCTGTAGAAAAGGATTTCTTAGAAGTTTTATTAATTTACTTTCTTTTGTTGTTATCACTGTCATACAGTTATTCCTAAACCCTTAAATATATAATGTTTGAAAATAATGTATTCTAATTTGTCTTTAGAAAAACAGCTTTATCAAGACATGTTAGGAAGAGAGAGATGGTAGTTTTGGGTGAATATCTTAAATAAAGTAAAAGAGTAAGAAGAAAACCTAAAAGGTGTTATTAGTTTACATATTTATTATTTAATTGAGATATTCAGTAAAGTAGGTGCGTGCTTGTCAGGCAAAAAATATTATAAAAAATGCAAAAACCCTTAAGGAATGATTTTTTGATAGATCATGAGGTACAGAAAGCACCAAAAAAGTAAAAAAAAATTCAGTGTTTACTCACAGTCATTTGATTGTTATATAAAGGTATACATTTAGACTCTGCAAAGGAGATCTTTATTATTTTCTGTGCTAATGAGGTATTTAAGACTTTTAACCACCCCCTTGGATATGTGCCAGTATTCTAGGACATTTTTTGTGACTTGTATTCAGGCTCTGTATTTTAAATGTGTTTCTCAAGGCCAACCCCGGATGAACTGATGAAGGACAGCGTGTTCAGTGAAGTGTCACCTTTATACACCCCCTTTACCAAACCTGCCGGTCTGTTCTCATCTTCTCTGAGGTGTGCTGAGTTAACTCTGCCTGAGGATATCAGTCAGTTGTGTAAAGGTAATGGTAAATGAAATGTAGGCAATAATATGAGCCTTGTTTTTAAAAGAAGTTCCCTTATCCTAGTTTCAGTTGTGAATTGATCAATAATATATATCACGTAAGTGAGATTTTATGGATAATTAATCGAGAATTAAGAGATGATTCAGGAATTGATTAAAATATAACTGACCTAACATTTTAACCCTTTAAGTTACTGATATATTCCATATAATTTGCAAATCATCTCTAAAAATTATATCATTGATAAGAAGTCCATACCATCATATTCTGCATGTTGAAGAGAATATCAGCTTTTAGGTTTTCACTCCTGTATGAAGATTACGACTCTCAGAACATGTGGTTTAGTGACAGCAGTAAGATATCATGACATGAGTCAACATTCATTCAATTAAATATTTATTGAGTCCCTACTATGTGCCACATACTGCATCTTCCAAGTCATGCCAAATGACTTGGACAAGCAGACAAGCATTTAGTTACATAATCACTATTATAAAGGAAGGTCAATATGAACATAGCAGAAGGAAGACTTATTCTGCCTGGGACATCAAGAAAGACTTTACAGAATAGGTAGCCGGTGCCTCGAGGCAGGAGAGATGGGACAGTTGGTGGCCTAAGCACGTGCTTTTTTCTGCCCTTACTCCTTTCCCAATATAGAGGGTAAAAGTTCCAATTCTATATTTCTTCTATAAAGGGTAAAAATTTCATATTTTCCTTTTTCTAGCTTCACTTGCTATAGGAAGTAAGCTTGTGAACTAGAGAGTTGGCTAAGGGGATCCAATTGGAAGTTTAGGCATGAGGATTTCTTCTAGGAAAAAATTTCTTTCATGACAAGATAGGTACTGCAACAGTGGTTCACCGTCTTCTTCTCTTTTGAATGCAGGAAATAGTCTAAGGGACCCAAGTTTGGGTCCCATAGCAATCCTGTACCTATGGTTTAATTACGAGAGGTGAATAAATGTCTTTATTGTACAAGCCACTTTTAAGTAGGATATTATTTTCGGCCAGGAGCATTCAAGCCATTACAAAAATTAGAATCTGCCAGTCGTGACATACCTCCACATAGAAGAAGGGAAATATCTAACTCTAGCCCATCCTGCCATCCTGTTCCCCACTAAGGGCAAGAAAGCAGCTGTGAGAATCTCAGTCCGGAAGCACAGGTTCACCCCAGTCACAGAACTGACTGCAGAATGCTTGCTGTCCCCATGCTTGACCACCACATAGAAGGCTAGAGCTGCCTGGACTTGGGCATTTCCCTTCCCTCAGGTCAGGTAGTCTATGATATTACCCCAGCAAATTAGGCTTTAACGAACTAGTTTCTTCTGAAGGCAGGCTTTGTTAAAAACAGTGCTTGTCATATTTTAAAGTGGTTCCTCTTCTTCCTCCCACTGCTGGAAGCACACGGGCATTTTTCTCCAGTATCTACTGTGAGAATCTGATCAGACGCCTGGAGGTAACACTTAGAAAAATGTGAAGGTGCTCCCTGTGACTAGATTCTCTCTGGGTACCCAGCAGTTTTTCAATTATAGTTCAAGTTCCAACCCTGGCACTGGTTCCTGAGGCTTTTTCGGCTCATGAGTCTCTGCTTCAGTAAACCGTGACTCCCTGTGCTTTCCTTTCTGTCTCTTCAGTCTTAGGGGCAGAAGTCTGCCCTATGTCCTCACCTCTCTTACAGATCCAAGAAGAATTGTTGGTTTTTCAGTCTGTTCAGCTTTTTACTTGTTAGGATAGAGTAGTAACTTCAAGCTCCTTACAGTCAGAACCAGAAACCATAAGTCTGTTCTTTAGTTTTTACTTTTTTCAGAATGTCAGCTGTTATTACCTATTGAATTTTAATAAAAACTGAAAATGTAATCACTATTATTCATTTTAATTTGCCATTAATAGATATAAACAGTGATTACCTGGCAGAAAGATCTATTGAAGAAGTTTATTACCTTTGGTGTTTGGCTGGAGGTGACTTGGAGAAAGAGCTTGTCAACAAGGAAATCATTCGATCTAAACCACCTATCTGCACACTCCCCAAGTAAGGAAAGAAAATTTCTCTTGCAAGTGAAAAAAACATATCTGGTAATAACATCAGAAAAAAATGTTGGTGGTTTTTTTTTTTTTTTAATATTTTTGATGGCTAGCCCAACTAAGTGATTACGGAAGCAATTGGAAGTTAACACCTCATTTGATTGGCTAGAGTTTCTGATTGTAAGAGTTCTCATCAATATTTTTTAATGTTTTTAATAATATTATCTTTTAATAAATAATTTGCTTTATGATCTATTTGAAGTATAGTTAGTATTATGGAATATCTAATGAAAGTATACAAGTCAGAACATTAATATTTAAGAGCATCAACTTAAAAAACTAGGTTAGTATGCCTATTCTGAAGAACTATGTTCGTTTTCCAAATATGTTTGTAAATGAAAATGAACTGTGTGGCATCACTGCATGTCCTAGAGTTCATCACTATGCTTAGCGTGTTGGAAAAAATCTGCAAAACTGCATGAGAAGGTAACCATGCTATAAATTAGACTGGAAGTTATATAACTGCAGCCCTAGGCCAAGATTGTCATTACTGCAACACTGCTGTTCATGTGTATTCATAAAAATATGAACCTGATTTTCTTGAGATTCTACCAGTGCTGTAGTATTTTAATTTTAGATATTAGGACTTAAATTTGATCATTGTAGGTAACTGTAGAAATTATTTGCTCATCATTTTTTTGCACTTGTTAAACTTACAGATTATTTTGACAGATCATTAGTTTTCAACTATTTTCTCTCTTAAACTGATTTTTTTAAAATATTAACTTCAGTTATACCAACCATACATTGAATTAAGTAGAAAATCAGAGATAGCATGATGGAAAATCCAGGAAGAAATGGTTGGAAGGATATGTAGATTCTTAAAAGTAATTCTCTGCAATTCTGAACAAATTTCATCCATTTGTTATTCAATATTCTTTCCCCTGTAAAGTTACCATAGAATGTGCTTTTTCTTTCTTCCTTCCCTTTATCATTTTCCACCTATATAAACTTTCTCAGGAGAACATTTGGTAGTGTGAGGAGAGTAATTTTAGCGTTGAGCCTGTGTGAACAAAGAGTTATAAATGACACCCTTTTACTGCTGAAGTTCTTTATACTTATATACCATATTCATACTGACTCAGGAAATACCTAAAAATGAGACTTTGAAGAAATCTCAACCAGCAGTTACATTTGTTTTTTATTAAACATCCAGTTGAAAATTTACTTCTTTCTTGATAAAGGGATTGGTAATTTAGAATAAATTTTATTTTTTAAAAACAGTAAGTTAGATTTTGTGTTCTTATTATAATTATTTTTTAAAAATCTCTTTTCAGTTTTCTCTTTGAAGATGGTGAAAGCTTTGGACAAGGTCGAGACAGAAGCTCCCTTTTAGATGATACCACTGTGACATTGTCATTATGTCAGCTAAGAAATGTAAGAATGATATTTTGCCAAATTTGCTTCAGATTTTTTTTTTAAAAATTAAGCCTTACAGATACACATGAAGCCTTGTATTTCTCACTGATTTCGTAAAATATAGGAGAGCTTCTGTAAGATATGAGACCCAGAGTAGAACTGCTAGGAAATAGCATCTGTACAACTTCAACCTTAATACCTATTGTCTGATTGTTCACAAAAATGATTTTTATCAGTTTATCGTTACACCATCATTGGATAAGTTTTCTCATTTTTCCACTTATTTGGTAACATTTTGTTTTAAAATAATACGGAAACTACGTAATAGTTTTTACCTTCAATGTTTCTGCACAAGTACTTTCACCTCTTTTTTATCTTTAATGTGCTAAATTTTTAATTAGAAAAGACAAGCAGAAAAGATACTTATTATTTAATATCTATAACATTGAGGACACTAAAACCAAACATTAAAAAGATGTGTGCATTAATGATTCTGTAAAACTTAAGAAAATTTTCTTTACTTAAAATTTTAATCTATAAAAGAAATACCTAAAGGTTTACCAAAATAGGGTAAGTACACAGCACATCAGTTTTCAGAAGGAGCCAGGCATAAATCCAGTGTTTGCCAAAATCTCAGTGTTGAGTAAAATATTTTTCTTTGGCTTTTAAAATTCTGGGAATAACTCACATGGATGCACAGTGACTCTAATCAAGATCAGTGCAGGCTGCACACAGAGCTTGAACTTCTGTGTCAATCCCCGTAGGAGCAGAAACTCTGCCTTCACGTTACAAGGTGAAGAGCAGAGCAGCAGGCAAGATGCCATTAACTTTAATCACCCCGCCTAGGACGTGGCTAAGATTTTCATTTTACTGCTGCCCGCTTGCTTATGTTTTTGACAGATACCTGTAATCATGGCAGTGCTATTTGGAGCAACATTTATTGTAATGACTTTTTGAAAAAAATAATTAGTTGATTCTGTCAGTTGATTTATCAGCTATTTGAATCATACGTGTTCAAAGTATGATGTGAGAAATTCTTTCAAATCCTTTTCCTAGCACCTTTTCTTTTGACTTAGTTTGTATTATGCCAAAGCAAAAATAAATCTGACTTGGGCTTTTAATTAATAGATATATAAAAAGGTACCCTCTTGTGAATCATCTTTCTTCATATAACTTAAAAATATTTTATCTATTAAGTTTTATACTGATGTTAGGATGTTTCTGAGTTGTGTTTGGAAAAATACCATGATAGATGTCTAACATATATGAGTGATACCTACAGGCAAAAATAACCAAAAAATGAAAAACTATTCTTTACAGCTAAACCTTAATCAGAAGCATGGCATGTTTGCATGTTTAGGATAAGAACTAATTTTTAGATTCTGGTTTTTACTTTTTTTGGTGCCTTTGTAAATACATAATGTTTAGATTACATTTCCTCTTAAATACAGATCAGTGCTGTTGCCAAAGATGTTTATACATAAATATTTTGTCTTTAAATTTATAGAGATTAAAAGATGTTGGTGGAGAAGCATTTTACCCATTACTTGAAGATGAGTAAGTATAGCCCATTTTACATTTATTTTTCTTTTCTATTAATACTAGATTTCTAAAAAGTTTATACATTTTCTTTGAAAAGCATTTCATAAATGGAACATAAAAATAAGGTATTTTGGTTTATTAAAATTTTGTACTTATTGATCAGTTTTTTTTTTTTTTTGCTTTTGTTCTTCTTGTACAGCCAGTCTAATTTACCTCATTCAAATAGCAATAATGAGCTGTCTGCAGCTGCCACTCTCCCTTTAATCATCAGAGAGAGGGACACAGAGTACCAACTCAACAGAATTATTCTCTTTGACAGGCTGCTAAAGGTAGGGGTTCTCAAGTGTAAAATGGTAACAGTAGCCCATATGTAATTCTTTTATATGCGTGTGTTTGATTTCATTGGTAATCCTTAGGGAATCTTAAAGTCAAGAGAAGGCTAATCCTTATGACCTATCTTTCCCAATTAACTTTCTTTAGTTATAAAAATGGTACATGTTCATAGTAAGTAAAATTAAAAAGTAAGAATCAGGTATGGGAATGTATGGAAAATCATGTTAGATGAAGGATTAATATCCTTGTTTTTTAAAGAAGACTTAAAAATCAATAGGAAAAAGAGCCAATATGGAAATAGAGAAATGGATAAAGTATGCAATGTAAATGCAGTTGGTAAATCTGTTCAGATTGTTCATTCTCAATAGGAGTGAAAAAACAAAATAGGTTTATTTGTGTTTGTGTGTCTGTGTGTGTGTGTGTACTGATTAGCAAAGTGAGCAAAGGTACATTGAAATTGGAACTCTCATTCTTTGAGAATAAATGTGAATTGTCTGAAATATTTTGTGAAGCAATTTGAATATATATCAAGAAGCTTAATAATATCTTCATCCTTTGTCCTAATAATTCTCCTCTAGAAATTGCTCCTAAAATACAAATTTATAAAAGGACAAATTTATATGTAAGATATAGAAATAGCCATAATAATAGCTTATAGTCATTGAACACTTCCTCTACTACCATGTTTTTACAAAGTGCTTTACAAACATTATCTTTTTAAACCCATATGAGGCTAGTACTATCATCCTCCATCTGACTCATTCAAAATCCTTCCAGAGCACAAAATAGAGAGAGTGGATTAAAAAACATGTAGAATCAGCTCCTCTTTTTGATTATATTATAAGAGTCCATTCCACTGCTTATATATGTGTATTAATAATATCAGACACAGTAATTGCAGATACTCTGAAATTTATTGTAGGTGATTTCATCTTTATCACTGCTATATTCCGAACTGTCTAGACTGAAATATAGTATTTGGTAATTTGAGACCTTTTTTTATTTCTTTTTTCATATCATAGGCTTATCCGTATAAAAAAAATCAAATCTGGAAAGAAGCAAGAGTTGACATTCCTCCTCTTATGAGAGGTTTAACCTGGGCTGCTCTTCTGGGAGTTGAGGTAAGAAAGAAAAGAGAGTGTTAGAAGTTGATTAATAATGCTAAGAAAGGATGAAGAAAGATAGTGCTTTCTGAATATATATTTTTCAAGTTATTAGAAAGTTATATAGTTAAATATGAACATTAGAATATTTGGCAATTTTAAGTGAAAGGAATACAGGAAAAAACAGAATAAAAAATATAATTGAAGGTTTGTTAGATTTATGCTATTTAATATTTGATTTAATGGTGCTTACAGAAAATATCTTGATTATTTTAAAATCAGAGAATATTCTAAGAATATATATTAGTTATAGATAGGTAGTCCTACTTATAAAGCATGCTCATTATGGAATATAATTATCTACTTATAAGTAGTTCTAAGTTTGAAAGAAATCTTTGCGTCCAATTTGTGTGTTGTCAAAATCGCTAACATGATTTAGTGGTTTTTGGCACACCTATTCCACTAGACTATGCTGCCACAAGAAATAGCTACTTTTTCTTAGACAACACTTCATCTGTGGCAGTGAGGAAAGGAGAGTCGACATCAAATTATTAGGGTGGCTTTCAGTGCTGACAGATAACTCTGGTGACAGCAATGATGATAATGGGCCAGTCCTGGCCAGATTTTCTCATATCCTGTCAATTTCTTTATCGTCCTGTCTTTCTGTATTCTCTTATAGATATTTATCATCCTTTTTTTTTTTAATTCCTTCAACAATTTGAAGGACTGACAATTTGTCAGTCCTCCATTGGAAGAATTTCCTGATTCCCTGGATGAGAGTCTATAAATGCCTTAGAGTGTGGTTGGTTGCTTTACAAGAATGCCTGTTGTTCCATACCATGCATTAGAATCATTAGATTGTAGAACCATATGACGCTAATGTCCAACTCCCATTAAAGGGATGTCCCAGAGAGGCTGATATAGTAAATAATATCAGAGCTTGAACCCAAATTTCTGGCCCTTTCTCTACCATAATGATAAGTCAGAATAATAAGAATTTTTTCATGCTGGGTCCTGTAGAACAGGACCAAAATTTGAAGTAGTTAATTAGGTTATTCCTTCTGTAAGAACAAAAATGTCAATCACCCTTTTAGTCCCTAAGAGGTCTATCATTACACTATATCCACTCTTTAATTTATCCTGAACTTCTGTTTTGTGGTGCTGAACTACCGCTCCTCTGAACGGTTTTATTTTATTTTTGCTTTCATTACCAACTTGAACAGGGAAATTTCTTGTAGAACCACCTTCCTCCAAAAACTTTATCTCTTCATGAAAGTTGTCATTTGTGAGATAGAGATGAATAGAGAATGGGGTCATGTTGTGTGGTAGAGGCTCAGAGGTTGGCTAAGCATACTCAGCAGCTAAGTGACTCATCCAAGACCTTCTGGGTATGACTGAGAGGTCTTCCTCAGCAAGATGGCAAATTGTCTCTTACCACAGACCTTCATCACAGGTGGTTAAAGATGTAGAAAATTTCTCTTAAGTCAAGGTGTACCTTGGGTTTGAATGTGCCTACACATAGTTGGGTAGGTTTTCAAAGATAGATATTTATAAAAAAATAAATATCTATGTTTTCAACATAGAAAACATAAATTTCTATGTTGCCAATTGTTTTAAGGATATGGTGAATTAATGTATCTTCTCTTATTATTTGCAGGGGGCTATTCATGCCAAGTATGAAGCAATTGATAAAGACACTCCAATTCCTACAGATAGACAGGTATGATTTAGATTTTTTTTAAGGCAACCTAAGATAATTCTGCCAAATCTTTAAATTTTAGGAAGACATGAGGAAATTTTCTTTCTTTCATAATGAATGCTTAGCCACTGCCATATACAGATAGTGTTAGAGTGAGCATAATTCTCGTAACGTAGTGAGTTAGAACAACACTTTAAAGAAATTTCTGTCCAGTGACCTTTTTTAATAATTGTATTTATCTGAAAAGTTTGCTCTTTTTTAAGGACAAGAGTGTAAAGGAAGATATTTTTGAAATACATACCTTTTCAAAAGAAATGGTCTTTTTCCCCTGTTTAAGTGTACATACAACTTCGTTGGTATCTCCAGAAGATCAATAAAAAATTGAAAACCTTTAGACACTAGGATTATGAAGGTAGTCTATTCTGAAATTCATACTAGTCTCTCTTCTTATTTATTCCAGGAGTAAAAGTTAAGGGTTTATTGGGGATTACTCTGTTACAGCTTCACCTTATTGCTTTGCTATTTTAACAGATCGAAGTGGATATTCCTCGCTGTCATCAGTACGACGAACTGTTGTCTTCACCAGAAGGTCATGCAAAATTTAGGCGTGTGTTAAAAGCCTGGGTAGTATCTCATCCTGATCTTGTGTATTGGCAAGGTAACTTTTTTAGTTATTAAGACTCTTCTTGGAATATGAGGAGCTTATTGCATGACTGACAATTTTAAAAATTAAAACAAAATGTCAAAACATCCTTGGCTTTGGGGAAAGTCAATACTAAAGCTCTAATTCATTTTTTGAGAGGTTTATATGAGAATTTCTTTTTAAACTTTGTCCGAGTGCCTCGTAGATATCATTTAAATGCATGATATTTAAAATGAAGCAACTTGCCATCACATTCATTAGGAAAGCAGAAAAAAATATTTGTTGCTATTGTAATCTTTGTGGATACATTTTTTTAATGCTTATGCAAATTGGTAAATAATTTTGGGCTAGTTGAGTCTCTTACAGTTAATGATTCCCAGTTTATTCTTATCATGGTTAGGAATTAAATAATAGGATGTCACCCTAAACCTCTCATTTTATTTATTGTCCTTTTTTTTTCCCCCTTGGTATCTTTAATGGTCCAGATCCTTGATTTTTAGATTTTGCCATTATTACTTTTGAGGCCATTGGTAAAGTCATGAATGAGAAACCCATTCCACCCAGCCCTGTGTTTGAATGTATTGTTATAAGCAGCTGCTTTTATAATTTAATTCTCTATTTCTTACTGGCCATACTTAAAGATATTATTTTTCTTAGTTCTGTTCATTTTAGAGGTGTTTTATATTCTCCTAACAATTATATTAATGGGTAGATTTATGTGCATTCTTTCAGCATGATACTGTATGAACAACATTATCAATAAAAGAAATATGTCATATATTTGTATTTCAGTTCACAATTTTTGAAGGATTTTTTTCATATTCCCAAAGATAAAGAACATGTAAGGCAAATCTATATCTCCTAGATGAGAAAACATGCCTGAAAAATAAAAGCAATTGTCAAGATCACACAGGGTACAGTCAGAGATGGGACCATATCCAAAGCCTCCTAACATTCTTACAATTTTCTGTTACTGTATTTCTTTCTTCAGCTCATATAATGTTGATAGTAATAACTGACTTTATTGGACCCTTACTATGTGCCAGATACTATCATTTACTTCTCACAGTAACTTGGGAATTAATGCCTTTCTGCATGGATTATATTAATACTTATAAAGTTTAATCCATTTGGAGGTAATGCAAAGAACTAAATAAGGTATATATCTACAGTTCTACTGCATTATATTCATTTGACTTCTTTCTCCCAACTCCTCCACATTAGGTCTTGACTCACTTTGTGCTCCATTTCTGTATCTAAATTTCAATAATGAAGGTAAGCTTCTTTATAATTTAAATTCTCATTGTGCATATTATTCTAAAATATTTGATTCAAACATGAAGTGCTTTTGTTTTAAGGTTCTTGCTCTTGCCCTGGCAGATTTCTGTGAAATAATCTGATAGACTCATTTTAGAGGATGGGAAGGATTAATTTATTACTGGAAAGTTTCATTTATGTCCAAGTTGTAATTAGAGATTTGGTGGGGATTTGACTGAATATTCTAAATGTGTTTACGTTGGTGACTAGTTTTATGAAACTAGAGAAACTTCTGACTTCTTCTGAGATTGGTTTTAGGCTAAGTATACTTTCTAAAGAATTTGTAAAGAAATCAGTATTTGCTACATTTTCCCCTAATCTTATATCTCCAAAGCCCATCATCATTTCAAACACCACCTCCTTAATGAAGGCATTTCTTATTCTCTTTCCTAAACCCATATAGCACTTTGTATTTTAGAAAATTTATTTTGTGTCTATTTTGTATTCTAGTTACCTATATACTAATGTTGTAATCCTTTTTTGACAGATTTTTTTAATGACTAGCTTTTTGTTTTCTACCCTTCTGCTATGATAACTTCTTTATAGTAGGTTTTTCAGTAAATACTTGATAAATTCAAATGACTCAAATTCCCATTCCCTGATATCACATATAGAACTTGTTACTATATATCACTTGAATGTATAGATGCCTAATCTCAGAATCTCCATCTTTCAAATTCTATTTCATGTCAGAATATGCATAGATTTCTAGAACTGAGTAGATATAGTGTAGTCTCAGAGAACTGAAATTTCACTATCTGAATGGTTTTTAAAATGCACTGTTCTCTGATATTCTCATTCATTAGCCTAGACTAGCGTTTTTGCTGGGTTTAGTTAGGTATAGCCAATTATCACTCATACTAGCCCAAGAATAGTACAGGGTCTGTGTTTGCAAATACAGGTTATAACAAGTATTCCTTTTTTAAAAAATTTCAGAATATTACAGGTGTACAAACATTGTGGTTACATGAATTACTTTTGTATAGTGTGAGTCAAAGTTGTATGTTTGTCCATCACCCAGATACAACAAGTATTCCTAAATTCAGAGTTCACAGGCTCTTGTTTGTATCAGCAGTAATCAAGGGTCTTGAGATTTGTGTAGCTTATAATTAATGATTGTGTTTAGAAATTTATAAAAACATAAAGTTCAGATGATAAAAGGTTTTTATTATTGTGGAATAATGATTGCCACAGTAGTTTGAAATTGAAGGTGCTAGTATGCTTATCTTTTGCTGTCGAAAATATTTTGTGTTTTAAAGTTCAGAGGCTTTTTTCCCCTTAATTTGTGTTTCTAGCACTTATTGGCATAACTGTGATTTAATAGCAAACTCAAGGAATGTGTGCTAAGTGAGTGAATTATTACTGGTTGTTTACCCTATTAACTAATTTTTTATGTGCCTTTGCTTTATTCCTTCTTAGCCTTGGCTTATGCGTGTATGTCTGCTTTTATTCCTAAATACCTGTATAACTTCTTCTTAAAAGACAACTCACATGTAATACAAGGTAAGAAAATGTCTTTCCTTGTCTTTTTTCCTAGGAAAGTGCTTATATCAAAAGTAACCAGTACCCAATTAAATTTATGATTTTGACCCAATAAAATATGGTGATGGCCCATCACTAAAACCTACTACTATTTGTGTCCCTCACAATTAAAATTACAAAATGCTTCACCATGGAGCATGCTTGCTGTGAATTAGTAAAAAGCTTAGACATTGTTTAATTGTATAAGTAGATTATTAAAAATATTTCTCATTCGTCTCATTCCTCATGCTTGCACACCCAAAACGTACTCCCTTTTTCTTCTACTTCCCTAAAATATGCCTCCTCCTTCTGAGCCCAGGTTATAGCATGACCCATTTGTGAATTCATTGAGGACAACTTCAGCCACGTTCAAACTTACAACTGAGTCATGTGATCATTTATATATTTCTTGCATCTACAATGTAGATAGGTGCTAGAAATTGAAATAATGATTGTCTCTATATTAGTTTTTAAATGTAAACTCTATTATATTCATATTTTGAAATGATTTGGTTTGAAATGGATGTGCCCAATTTCCTGTATGTTTTGTATAATGTGTACTTGTATAAAGTTAGCATTAATTTGAGAATGTTTTTTAGAAGGCACAATTTTTTGTTGGACTTTTCATAACACCTTGGATGATAAAACAAGATTTCAGAGGCTCTGCAATGTAAATAATCTGCCAAATAGTGACCAAAAGCAAACTAAAAAGATCAAAGTTACGCAATAGTCAAGCGAATATTTGTGCAGAGTAAAAGCAGATTTCTCAATCCGCAGTTAAATACGTCAGCAATATAATGCTGTTATTTTTAAAGCTAACGTTAAATTATAATGTTTACTGAGCCTTCAAATATAAAAGCCTAGAAATCTTCCTTTTCCAGATTTGTCAAACCCCTATTAAAGCACAGTGTCTAGCTAAATTTCTATACTTTAGAAAGATGAAAATATTGGAGAATCCTCAAGGAAGCAGTGAAAATAAAACTCATAAAATAAACTGGTTAGACTTTTAGACAGTTGAATGATGCCTGGCTACATGGCCAGCTCTTAGAGGTCCACTTTGGACATCTTCTGTTACATTGGTTTCTATTTTGGCTGTGTGTAGATTCCTATTAAAAAATACAAAAATTATTTCCCTCTAAAAATTTCATTTTTCCACTAATTATTTCATATCTCAGATGGATGTGTACAGTCTATATTAATACTGAATTTCTAACATGAAAAAGGTGAGTTTTCATACTTTTTAACTACAGACTAATATTTCTTTTTTTTGTAGAGACAGGGTGTTGCTCTTGCTTAGCTCTTCTGGTACCCTAGGGCTCAAGCGAAGTGCCTTGGCCTCCCAAAGTACTGGGATTACAAGCGTGAGCCACCATGCCTGCCAATTACAGAGTTTTAACAACATTTTAATATGTCCTTAAAGAGTCAGCAGTAACATCCAGGGAATCCTTTGTTTTATTCTGACCACAGGTCTGGGTTGCTTGTTTATTTGTTTGTTCATTTGTTTGTTCTGTTGCTACCCTAAATCTTTCAGCTGGATTTACAATTCAAAGGACATAAGCATTTTGATATATTTTTAAGTGTGCTCTAGGGGACTTTTAAATGCTGTTTTGAAATAACTTGGAATATGATGATTGTATCATACCCCTGTTTAAAGAAGGAAATCTAAGTATAACAGCCCATACCATATCTTATTCAAAAGCCTGTCCTGAGCAACCAAAACTTATGCCAGCTTTATGAATTATATTTATATATCTGAAATAATATATGTAACCTACAATAATGTATAAAGTAAATGTATATGTTTGTGTGTGTATATGCAATTATAATACATATCATGGGCTGGGCGTGGTCACTCACGCCTGTAATCCTACCACTCTGGGAGGCTGAGGCAGGAGGATCTCTTGAGCTGAGGAGTTTGAAACCAGCCTGAGCAAGAGTGAGATGCCATCTCACTTCTACTAAAAATAGAAAAAATTCACTGGGCGTGGTGGTACATATCTATAGTCCCAGCTAATTGGGAGGCTGAGGCAGGAGGATCACTTGAGCCCAGGAGTTTGAGGTTGCTGTGAGCTAGGCTGATGCCACAGCACTCTAGCCTGGGCAACAGAGTGTGACTCTGTCTCAAAAACAAAAACAAAAAAAAAAACACATATCATATGAATCCACCCATCAGTGTTTGGCATTGGCAAAACAGAAGGAAAATGTTTTCATGATGAATTAGGCTTCTTCAGAAGATACTTAATTAGCCATGTAATATCACATAGTAATTATTTTTATCAGGCTCAAATAAGAATGATATTTAATAAACTGGAGCTTAGTTATGGAGAATTTTCTGAGACATGAATTTCTGGTTTAAAATGAGGAGTTGCTCTTTAGAAATTAAGAACTATATGCTTTTATCAGTATACAGTTAAATGCTTATGATTGTTAATGTTAGTATCTCTGGCTTCTGAGTAAATTAGCACTATAAAAACACAATCACTAATTGGAAGGAGAAATAAAAAAGCTAAAGAGAAGTTAAACCCAGAAGTTTCCTGGGTCCTTCAGGTATGTCCTAGGTCTCCACTTTGATCTGTAACTCTTGAAGCTGATGTAAATTGTTTCTTTTTGTTCAGAGAGGAAGAGGTGAGACAATGGACAGATAAAATGAATTCTGTTGCAATAGAACAAATACCAAGTCAAGAAAAAGTATCACTCGGATACCCATTATTTATCCAGCATGGGTAAAAGTTCACGTTAGATCAGTAATTCAGCTTTATCATGAAATACTGCACCTCCTCTTCTTTCCTTTTGATCTGACGTTCTTTTATGTAAAATGGGTGATGTTGCTTATAGGTAAATATCCATAAAATACATGTGAACATTAGAAGCAAAGTTTTATTTGAGAGAAATAAAGGAAGACTGCTTGTACTGATGGAATGTCAAGGAATGACTACTATTTCTTGAAATACTAAACGTAAGAAATTTTAAAACTGAAAAAGTAAAGCAAACATTATTTTTAGAGGTTATTTTCACCAAATAATTGTATTGAAAAATAGACGTTACTTTATTGAAGGAGAGAGTTGAGATAATTAATTAAAGGAAAACTTTCATGGCGGTATCATCATTTCACTTTCAAAAAAGTAAAGGAAATTGAGCTCACTGACATGTATTCATTTTGGTTTTTCAGTGAATAAAAATATGGTTACTTGCCCTTGTGTAGATTGTTACCACAATCTTGTTTAGATCAATTTACGTGGTAAATTGTCAAGAATAGTAACTTAGAAAGAATGGAAAAAATGAAAACAAGAACTCATTCCTCACATTTCAACTGAACCCTATGAATAGGATTAGAATCAAAGATATTTTTAATTGCCTACTGTGTGCCTACATTCTGATTAACATGATGGTAATTGTTATTTCTAAATATGCCAAATGCAAAGTTTTAGATGGGAATAAATTAGAAATGTAACAGATGCATATATCTGTATACATAAACAAATTTGAGGCGTAATTATTCTTTTTGTGACTCTTACAAATATTGTTCCTTATTCCTTATCTAGGGATCTGTTACACTTTCTGAATATTCAATAAATGTGAAACAGATTTAGTATTACTAGAGAAAATGTATTTGTAGAGTTTAATAGGAAAACATCATATATCATGTGTTTAATTTGTGACTCAGGAAATAAACTGATAGCTCTGAAGGCAGAGAATAAGTTGTGCCATAGTTTTCTGGAACATTTGTTTTATAATTAGCAGTAAGTAATTAAAGTAATAAAAAAAACCAAAAGTATCGGTTAAAGTATCTTTTTTTCACGGAGAAACTAAATCTCATTCAGTATGTAAATAAAACTGTATTTGAATTTAATGTCTTTGAGGTACTTTGTAAAAACGATAATTATAATTATCTTTGTTGTTATTTCAGAGTATCTGACGGTGTTCTCTCAGATGATTGCTTTCCATGATCCAGAGTTGAATAACCATCTCAACGAGATTGGCTTTATTCCAGATGTAAGTATTTGGTGTATAATAGAGCAGGAGGTAAAAAAATAGAGGAGGAATTCGCAGCACAAAAGAGTGTATTTTTAAAACTTTTATTGGCATAGAAGTCCAATTCTGAACAAGTTACTGAACAAGTTACTGCTACTAATTATAGCCTCCTACTAAGAAAGTTTTGATGGTTACCTTCCATATTCTCACTTTAAGTAAAGAAAAAAGATCTTATTTTTCTTAACACACTTGATACTATCAAATTGTTTTGAAAAAGCCATTAGTGAGAGTGTTGTATTGAACTGTGTTGTGAAGGGCTTTCACTTGGATTTTATGATATTAAGGCCTGATTTTGAAGAAATAGGAAATTTATGCTAAAGTGAAATCTTCAGTAGCTGCTTTTATATTTTGCTTCACATATTGCCTTGGAAGCTTTGACAGATTTTGCTGATTAGCAAGCTTCAGTAGCTTGCTAAAATTCAGAGTTGACACTCAAAAAGTTAGCCAGGGCCTGGCTCAGCCTGTAACTCATTTGTGGTTTATGACATGGAGTCAAGCCCATTTTAAAAGGCTGTTGATAAGCATGTATCAAAACATTAGATTGTGCCCCATAAATATATACAGTTATTATTTGTCAATTAAAAATTAAAAAGTAGACTGGACGTTGTGGCTCATGCCTGTAATCCTAGCACTCTGGGAGGCCGAGAGGATCGCTCGAGGTCAGGAGTTCAAGACCAGCCTGAGCAAGAGTGAGACCCCCGTCTCTACGAAAAAGTAGAAAGAAATTAGCTCGACAACTAAAAATATATAGAAAAAATTAGCCGGGCGTGGTGGCGCATGCCTGTAGTCCCAGCTACTTGGGAGGCTGAGGCAGGAGGATTGCTCGAGCCCAGGAGTTTGAGGTTGCTTTGAGCTAGGCTGACGCCACGGCACTCTAGCCCAGGCAACAGAGTGAGACTCTGTCTCAAAAATAAATAAATAAATAAAATAAAAAATAAAATAAAAAAATGAATGTAAGTGAAAAAAATTAATAACAGAGGTTATCTGTTTGGAGAGGGGGTTGAAATGGATAGCAGAGGTGTACGGGAAACTGTTTACTTATTACACTTTACATTTAAAAATTTTTTTTAACACTGGGAATATGTTACTCATTCAAAAGTTAAATTGAAGCACTTGCCCTCAAGCAATTATAATTTTTCAGGGAGATGCTTTATTGAAAAGTTACTGATAAGAGGACAAATATGTTCGTGTTCCATATTGTTAAAGTAGCAAATACAATTTATAAAATATTATGGTATCTCATTTTCATAAAATGAAATTTAGTCTATATAAGCATATACATAGAAAAATTGAAAAGCTACACTCTAGAACATTAATTACGATTATATTGGGTTGGAGGAATTATGAGTGATTTGGGGGAAGTGTCAGTGTAGTTTTTAATTCTTTTTCACTGAACATGTTATTTTTGTAATGTGAAAAATTTTCTAAAACTATATTATATGATGTTTAATGGAACACTATAAAGCAGTGGGGATTTTTTGTTTTATTTCAGCATATTATGGGGGTTCAAATGTTTAGATTACCTGTGTTGCCCTTCCTCCCCTCCCCCCCGGAGTCAGAGTTTCAAGCTTGTCCATCCTCCAGATGGTGCGCATCGATCGCACTCATTATGTATGTATATACTCATCTGCTCCTCCCACCTCCCATCTGCCCCATGCCTGATAAATGCTATTCCTATATGTGCACTTAGGTGTTGATCAGTGAAACCAATTTGCTGGTGAGTACATGTGGTGCTTATTTTTCCATTCTTGGGATACTTTATTTAGTAGAATGCATTCCAGCTCAATCCAGGAAAATACAAGAGGTGCTATATCACCGTTGTTTCTTATAGCTGAATAATACTCCATTGTATACATATACTATATTTTATTAATCCACTCATGTATTGATGGGCACTTGGGTTGTTTCCACATGTTTGCAATTGTGAATTGTGCTGCTATAAACATTCGAGTGCAACTGTCTTTTTTATAGAGTGTCTTTTGTTCTTTTGGGTAGATGCCTAGTAATGGGATTGCTGGATCAAATGGTAGATCTACTTGTATCATTTTAAGGTATCTCCCTATTGCTTTCCACAGAGGTTGTGCTAGTTTGCAGTCCCACCAGCAGTGTAGGAGTGTTCCTGTCTCTCCGCATCCATGCCAACATTTATTGTTTTGGGACTTTTTAATAAAGGCCATTCTCACTGGAGATAAGTGATATCTCATTTTGGTTTTGATTTGCATTTCCCTGATTATTAGAGATGTTGAGCATTTTTTCATATGTTTGTTGGCCATTATTCTGTCTTCTTTTGGAAAGTTTCTGTTCTTGTCCTTTGCCCACTTTTTGATAGGGTTGTTTGATTTTTTTTTTCTGATTTTCCTGAGTTCTATATAGATTCTAGTTATCAGCCCTTTATCGGATATGTAGCTTGCGAAAATTTTCTCCCATTCTGTATGTTGTCTGTTTGCTCTCATGACAGTTTCTTTGGCTGTGCAGAAACTTTTTAATTTGATCAGGTCCCAAAAATTATTTATTTTTGTTGTTGCTGTGATTGCCTTTGGGGTCTTCTTCATAAATTCTTTTCCTAGGCCAATGTCTAGAAGAGTATTTCCAATGTTTTCCTCTAGAATTCTAATAGTTCCACATCTTAGGTTTAAGTCTGTTACCCAGCTTGAGTTGATTTTTTGAGAAGTGAAAGGTGTGGATCCTGTTTCAGTCTTCTACATGTGGCTATCCAGTTTTCCCAGCACCATTTATTGAATAAGGATTCTTTTCCCCAGTGTTTGTTTTTGTCTGCTTTGTCAAAGATTAGATGACAATATGAGGATGATTTTATATCTGGGTTCTCTGTTCTATTCCACTAGTCAATGTCCCTGTTCTTATGCCAGTACCAAACTATTTTAATCACTGTAGCCTTGTAGTATAGTTTGAAGTCTGGTAAATTGATACCTCCCATTTTGTTTTTATTGCCTAGAATTGTAAAGCAGTGTTTATTCCTACAATACATAGGAAGAAATAGTATTTTATATTGAGACCCAGGACACACAAAATTGGGAGTGGTGTTATGTATGTGTGTATATAACTGAAACAAATTTTATAAAACGTTTTATGCTTCTTACATGTGATGCATTTTATTATTTTTTTAAATATCTATACCCAATAAGTTGATTTGGTGAACCTCAATTTGAAAAATACTTATATAAATGATTTTTTAAAAATCAATAAAAATTTATCTTTAAAATAAAAAAAGGAAAAAGGCTGTTGGAGTTATATTATCATAGGTTTTTATAAACCTCAAAAAATGCTTTTTGAGATAGAGATTTCGTTAGTCCATCTTAAACTTCTTTGTTTCCTGATTGTGCCTTTTCTGTAAAAAAAAGGCTTACATCCAGAAACTAGTGTATTGACAGTCAAGATTAGGGTGAAAAATGTTTATTAATATATGAATACTCAGTGCATTTAAAGTGTTGACAATAATGTTGATGGTATAAGTACTTGCAGAGTGCTTTGAAGTTTAAAAATAACTTTCATAGACATTATTTTCATTGGATTCTCAAAAACAAATTTGTAAGGTATATCAAGCAAATGTTTTCAGCATTTAATTGATAAGCAATTTAGTCTTCATGAAAGTAACAAAACTAAATTAGTCACAGAACTGAAACTTTAACTCACATCATTTGGCATCAGCCTTCTGCCTGCAGTCTGATATATTTTCCATTGGCAGAATAGACACTAAAACATATGTCTACTTACTTCTAGTTCATTGCTTTTTGTATTATGCTATAACTCTCTGTGATACAGTCATCAGGCCTTCATAACCTTATGAAGAAATTCCTTTCAGTACATGGCTTTCTTAGTGAGGGCTCTGTAAAGAACACATACAGGTTACAAAACAAAGACAAGCCCAATAGTTACAGAGATGAAAAACTTATAAAAAATTAGCCAATAAGCATATTATTAACTATTCATTTTATATAACCCCAAATTTCTTGCTTCACATTTTAAATGTGAGGTATAATACAGTACAATATTAGATTAAATCTTATGCTGGAGTTGAAGAAATTATCAAAATGCTGACTGCCAAGTTGGTAATGCTGTGACATTTTTGAGGGAAAAAAGAATACTAATATCCAAGATACAGACTAAAAGAATTGATAATTATTTTCAAAAGATTCTCTTGAAAGCACCTAATTAAATTGTGATCACCGCTGAATAGAAAATTACATTGGTTCAGTGTTATAGATTGGCAGAAAACATTTATGTAGACAAGTATGTATAGGATTATAAAGACAGTCTAATAAAAATTCTTAAACATATTCATGAACAGAATTGGTACTAAGAGAGGAAACAGAAAAATAATTTATCTTTGCTTTAGTTAATCAGGAAATTGAATTCTGAATAAGACATAAGAAGCTGTGGTGATCAAAAAACATTGTTAAAACAATAATCTGAACACACACTAAATGCTAATTGTGTACCAAGTAGAGTTTCATCCTAACTTTAAATATAATCACTCATTGAATCCTACAAGTTTGTAAATCTGATTAAACAATGACTGTTAAATGTTTATATATAAAGCCAATTTGGGGAAGGCTAATAGTAAGGTGAAAATAAAATTCTGGATAACAGTAACATGAAAGGTAAGAGTAGGTAGGAACCACTTAAAAAGAATTCCAGTGTTTTTGCATTCTTATGTCAGAACAGAATTATGCTGATTGTATTTAGATATTAAGTCTGGGAACCTTTCAGATCTGAGATTCGATTTTACTCTAATAAATTGGCCTGTCACTGTTTCATGGATGTGGGCAGAAAACAAGAGTTTATCACTCACTGCATAGCAAGCAGCATGGGCTTTAGCATATTTGTGTTCATTCCCCTTTCTCCCAGATCCCATGGAGACAACGTTGAGGGCTCAGATGGTAACGCCATATACAGTGCATGAGCTTGGGGAATTTGAGGGTTTTTTTTGAAACAGGGTCTCTTTCTCTCACCCCGGCCAGAGTACAGGGGTATTGTTATAGCTTACTACAACCTCAAATTCCTGGGCTCAAGTGATTCTCCTGCCTCAGCTTCCAGAGTAGCGGCATGAGCTACAGGCGCCACCACCATGCTGGGTCAAGTTTTCTATTTTCTGTAGCGACAGGATCTTGCTCTTGTTCAGGCTGGTCTTGAACTACTGGCCTCAAGCCATCCTCCCGCCTTAGCTTTCCAGAGTGCTAGGATTACAGACGTGAGCCACCATACTTGGCCTGGGAATTTGAATTTTTTTAAACAGGTAGTATACATGCCTTCCCTTTGCTCTAGAGAGAAAGACGCTATCTTTTTCTTCCAAGGCTGTAAGTAAACTTGTCCTTTGCTCCAAAGGGAGATTCTATCTCTGTTTTCCCAAGGCTGTTTTTTTATACAAACATATTTGAAAAGATAGTCCAGAACAAAGAACAGCAATTTTCTCTCCTCATAAGAAATGTAGAGTGCAAGAATCCATGCTAAAAATTTAATTTAAGGTAATCACTAAAAGAATAGAAAGAGAATATATAACTTCTAAACCAATGGAGGGGGACAGGGTAGCACAAAGAAAAGTCAATTAATGCCGTAAGAATAGAAAGAACATAGAACGTGAGCTAATTAAATCACCTATTAAAGGAGATTTTCAGGTATATGTTTAAATCCATGTACATGCTATTTATACATAAAAATTTAAAAATAATGATCAAAAAGAGATAAAAATGTATGTCAGGCAAATATTAACCAAAAGAAAACTAATGCAGTGATACTAATATAAACTAGTAAAACAGAAGAGAGAACACAAAGCAGACCCACCCATATATGGAATTTGATATATGCTAGAGATGGCTTTATAAATCAATGAGAAAAGAAAGCATTATTGAATAAATGGTCCTGATACAATTGGATAACTACCTGGAAGGGGGTGTCAGTGAAAGTTTAAATTAATTCCACATGTAAAAGTCAATTCTAGATCTACTAAAAGACCTAAACATGGAATGTCATATTTATATTTTCTATCTAAGAAGAAATTCTTATTAAGTTTACAGAAAGTATAAAACGTAAACTGAAAAAGAGAGTTTCGGGATTGAGGAGTGATAAAAAAGGGGCTTCCATTGTATTGATAATATGTTAGTTTTGTTGTGCTGTTTCTCAAGTCTGTGGATAATATAAGAAGGTCAGCAGGCCATTTTTAAATTCAATTTTGTAAACAGATTTGGTGTTTTTAATGTAGAGATTGTTGACAATGAGTAGTGGTGGGAGGGGTGTGATGAAATGGAGAATTTTTCTAACATTTTTCTGATTGTTAATAATCATATTTTATTTGCATTTCATTAGTTTATGCATGCAGCATTCTTTTTTCCCCCCTGAATTATTGCCTTTAATGTTTTATCTTTGAAATAATTTTTGAGGTAACTTTCCATGCCTGTAATAGCAATATAGGCTAGGATTCATTAAGGGGAAGAGTGGATATTTTGATAATGAGATCCCAAACTGAGTTTCCTACTCAAGATTTAATCCTATCAAAGTAAGCCCTCATTAATCTTCCATCATTGAAATGCAGGCTTCCATTGCAGGAGAGATTGTGATTTCTGGCTTTTTTCCATTTGCTGTGGGTCACAGAACTCTGAATACTGAGCACTGCTAAAGCTTGAATAGTTAGGAATATTGTGCACTGATGTGATGCTTAGATTATACATGTCATGGTAGTTATGGGATTTACATATAAATAGAACCAGTAATGTGTATTTGGTAAAATTGGGGCCAGGGTGATTTGTATCATTCTTGTCTTGATATGTATTTCTGCTCTTGAAAATACACTAGACCTCATTTAAAATGAGAACAGGAAAGTATGCTTCCTCATTCTTAAGGGAACTGTTTTCCTGCAATGCTATGAATAGTATTCAGCTTGCAAATTATGAAAAGTTGTCAAGTGGCCATTATGAGAGATAATAAAGGCTGTATCTCAGCACCATATGTGCCTTTTGAACCTACTGTCACAGCTAAGGATAAAGCTACCAAATACCAGGATATGCTGGCAAAACCACTGTCATTTAACGACAACCTGAAGGATGCCTATACTGCTACTGATTTTCTCCTTCCTTAAAAGCTTATCACTATCATTTTCAAAATTTATATTCAGCCAATTTGTACTCACAGAAAACATGAAAGAACTGCTTAGAAATACTTGTTTGTCCCTGACCTTCATATTGTTAATAAAAGTATTTTAGATTTTAATCTAAAGAAGAATTACTGGCAATGAGCTTTTCAGTTATCATGAAGATCTAGTTACAGGGAAAACTGGGAATGTCCAACTTACTTAGAATATCCCATTATAAGAGTCCTGCTAACCTGTTGTAGTCCATCTGCAGATCCTGGAATGACACAAAAGAAAAGTGAAGGACGATTTTATATTGTACCATCTTTCCAGTGATTCCATCATTCTTCTGTTTTCTTGTTAGTCTTTTTAAGCATAGTTGGGAATATAATTGGTAATGATATTATCAAGTCTTATTTGGATAAAAGAATAAGATATTCACAATATAAGGAAAATGAGATCACTCAGAGTCCAATAATGTATTAACAGATTTGTAGAAGGGTCTAATAAAGTCACATAATTGCAAGATAGGATGAATTTTATTCTGTTTTTTAAAAGCGTAATTAAATTTTCTTCTTTATTCTTTGTTCTCTTTAAAAGTAGTGAAATATCAATTCTCACAGGCAGTTAAACTGCTCAAAAAAGAATCTCAAAAACTAAAATTGCATCCAGTGTAGCCTGCGGATTAATGAGATGCAGTTAGTGTAGGTAACAGTTTTGTGTAGAGTAATGGACTGCCTTCTCCATCCTCTCTTTCCCCACACTCACTCTTTTGTAGGAAGCTGGACCCATTCAAAGATAAACAATAACCAGAAATGAGCCAACCTGGGACCCTGTGTAAAAACTGTATCATACTCCCAACCAAATGAGAGAGAGAGGAGAGAATAGAAGTGAAAGAACTATTATTATTAAAAAAAAAAAAAAAAGTCTTCTGTTATCTCATGGAAATAAAGAATAACATGAACATACTTTAACAAATGAGCTCACTGAAGAGAAAAAGAGTTCAAAGAGTATATTACAGATCAACAAAAGGAGATAAAAAATGAACTGGTGGAGCCTAAAGAAATTAGAAAATATTATATTAATAATAGCCCATTAAAACAGCAGAAAACAGAATAAAAATATAACCCCAGTCAATGGCATAATGAATAGTTTTGAGAAAATATATAAATAATTACAATTATTTTAACCAGTTCATTGAGTTCTTAATTTTATTTATCTTTCCTTTAATTTTATTTTTCAATATTATTTATTTTTATTTTATTTTTATTATATTTTAAAGTGGAAAAATATGTAAATAATTACAAAGAGAATTTCAGGTAAGATTTCAGAGCAACATTCAGTGAAGAATTGTCTATAAAATTTTGAGAGAAAGAAAGTTGACTGAAGAATTGCATATTGGCCATGAATTATAAATGTAGCAGACAGGGGTTCTTAAGCATGCAAGAATTTAGGGACTACAACCCCTTCAGAGATGTTCTTAGAGAATATAAAAGAAAATATGATGGAATCCAGCCAATGAGGAGATGACTAAAATTAAGAACTCAAGGAAATGGTTAAAAAGACCGGAGTGCATCATTAAATCCATTTAAATATAGAATTACGATTAAAAACCATGTCAAGGCTGGGCGCAGTGGCTCACGCCTGTAATCCTAGCACGCTGGGAGGCCGAGGCGGACGGATCACTCAAGGTCAGGAGTTGGAAACCAGCCTGAGCAAGAGCGAGACCCCGTCCCTACTATAAATAGAAAGAAATTAATTGGCCAACTAAAAATATATAGAAAAAATTAGCCGGGCATGGTGGCGCATGCCTGTAGTCCCAGCTACTCGGGAGGCTGAGGCAGAAGGATCGCTTGAGCCCAGGAGTTTGAGGTTGCTGTGAG